>JBAMNC010001515.1:0-123339 GCA_037902135.1 Cetoscarus ocellatus
ACATAATTTCAACTTCAGGCTCGTAAATCAGAGATAAGAGGGTCAAACAACATTACTACTCCCTCCCTCCTGTAGACCACAGACCCTCTTTGTTTGGAGTTATCTCACAAGGTAAAAAAAAAAACCTAGGAGATCCTGAGGAAGCTTCCTGATCAGCCTTTATTTACAGAGCAGAGACAGCGGATCGACTTGGAAAATGGTCATAGAGCAGCTGAAGAAACACAACAAATGTGTCATAGCCAGCAATGAACCCCCACAAGACAAGAGCCTCACTATCAGATAAGTGTGTGGTTTCAACCCGCTCCACCGCGCCGGCACCCCACCTCCTAATATTTCATGTCATCTGCAGAAGGCATTTGATAGCCTCAGAAATATCACGTTAATGGAGCCCTCTGCTCCCCCTGCTGCATCATCCACACAGTAAAGACCTACAAGCTTGAACAAAACAAGTTACTGTCTGAAATCATGACCAAAAACAGCATTTGTACTCCTTCAGTAGGAAAAGCTGATCCGTGACTCTTAATTAAACTTTATTTTAACGGTTAAATCATGCAAAGAGCCAGCATGCTGGGACCATTGATGTTATTTAAAATGATTTACACACATTTAATAATTAAGTCATTATAATGAAGGCTGTGCCCTTTCTCATAGTTACTTTTACTCTTATTTGAGTCCTGTGTTTCTCCCTCTTTTGTGTGACTCCCAATTTGTCACAAAAGTCTTGTGACCTTGCCTGATGAGAGCAACCTAACCAAGTGTTTTATCATAATGGTGCTAGCCGTCTGTGTCAAAAATAATGTGTAAATCAGAGGTTGGAAAACGGCAGCCTGTCTGTCAGTTTAAAACCTAAAAAAATGTATGTTCATGAGTAAAATCTGATAAAATCGCACATTTAAAACAGAACTTTTTCCAAGAACATAGGGCTATTACTGGTTGGAATTGTTTCTGTGACACTCCATTTTTATAACCTTGCTCAGCAGCTGGATCTGCCTGATTCAGTGTCTGTAATTAGGCAGATCCATTTTGCAAAGCTCTAATCTACAGCGACTGTGCTCAGCCCAATCAGTGCATTAGGGCAGGAAGAGCTGGGAGCTACGAGTGAGATGACAGCAGGAGATTAGCATAGATGCTAACAGCTTCAGTAGCAGTTTTATCAGATCTGGACCACATTTCTTTATCAAATGAAAAAAAAGTATCAACACCACAAACTTCTCTATAGTAAGGATATTGGCTCACGTTCTGTACTGCAGTAGCACCCGCCTACTACATTATCTGATTGGCCCATAATGAATGTGATTGACGGAACAATCGCCCAATAACGTGCCAGATATGCTATTGAAAGGTTCTGCCCTCCTCAAACACTTTCGATGGGCTCTCCCCTGAAATATATTGAATGGTCCATCAGGTGTGGCAGGTTACCATTTTATGTATTTACCAAAACAGAAATAAACATGAAGGTAAAATACAGTTTAATAATCTGTAAATGCTTTTTAACTTGAAACAAGTAGCAGAAAATGTTTTAAATTCTGTTAAGCTCATTAGATAAGCATCAATTTGCATTAGTCTGAAATACATGGTGATAAGGTAATGTCTTATGATAGCTGGGTAGATATAAACCTTTTAGTACGTCTAAAACTTTGAAAATCCATCCCTTTGGCAATGAGGATTATATAAATATGGCCCATCTGGAGACCAAAGTTGCCCATCCCTGATCTAACTGAACAAGAGTGGATGTAAAAAGGGGAATATGGTGATTAAAACTTACAATAAGAAACCTGTACAGCCTAACAGCTCCTAAGAGCCCAAAACCAACACAAAAAGATGACTTTTCTGCTAAGACTTGGTGTCATAACATCCTCACATCCTCACAGCAGCCGAGGAGAAATGAATGGGATTTCCCATTTTGAACTTCAATGTTTTTTTATGATATCAATCTGGATCGGATCCACATGAAACTTACGCTGATGATAGAGATATGGACCTGATATTATCCTGTGAAATTAATGGGATTTTTTGAAACTTTGGGAATTTTTTGCATCCAAACAAATATCCAGATCACCACCAAAATGTAATGGCTTCTTCCTTGGACCAAACCACACCTCTGGTAAAATTTTCATGTAAATCCAGCCAGTAGTTTTTCCGTAAAGCTGCAAACAGTCAGACAAACAAACATACGCCAGCGAAACCATAACGTCCTTGGTGTAGGTAATGAAAAAGTGTGAGTGCATGATTCTCTCTCCATCAGACTGAGCAAATGAATCAATACTGAGAGCAGAGATGTAAAAAGAACTGAACCACGTTACCACAGAATGATCTTTCCTTGTAATAGTCTCCTGTGGTCTTTTCTGAGCCTACCTTGGCCTGTCTGTCCCTCAGCAGCTGTCTCACAGCCTTCTGCGTGTCTCCTCCAGCCGCTAACCACGCCAGCTTGGCCTCGGCCCGCGACAGCTTCACACCTCCACCTATGACGTTCGGACCAGACTCTCCTTCGTCCCTCTCCACTCTGGGCTGTGTCCCAGAATCCCCTGCTTTGTAGTTCAGCTGGACAGAAGCCGCCATGGCGCAGATTTCATCCAGCAGGTGAGGGAGCTCTGACGTCAGCCAGTCGCAGGGGTTTGTGTTGCTGCCGCCGCACATGCAGATGGCGGCGTAAACCTCCTCAGGACTGACGCCGCGCTTCTCTGCCTCCTACGAGAGACAAAACAATATTTTGATGTTTTTCGTCATAAACAGTGGACTCCTATTGCCTCATTTATTCATTTGTTTTATTTATGGTTTTTAGTATATATTGTATATTATAATTTTGTTAAAATCCTTAGTCTCTTTTTAGTGTGTATATGTTATTACTCCATATGAAAAAGCTGCTGTAATTACCACAATTTCCCAGCTTGGGATCAATAAAGTATTTATCTATCCATCTGCTTATTGATCTATCTATCTATCAGTCTATCTATCTATCTATCTATCTATCTATCTATCTATCTATCCATCTATCTATCTATCCATCTATCTATCTATCTATCTGTCGATTCTCAACTGGAATAGGTTTTCAATTCCCATCCCTACTTTTCACCACTGTAAGGTTTCTGCAGACTTTTATTCCTCAACTTTTGTAATAATTTTTCAAGATAATAGCCCCAAATTTATCTTTGGCAGTGTTTTTCTCAGTCTAATGTAATGTACGGTGAATGTTTTTGGGCTTCTCCCAAGTAAACAGCAGCATTATTGCAGTCCCTAAAAGCTCTGACAGACATTTTGGGGCAGCTTAGTTTTTAAAGAAGTAAACAGTTTATTAATTAATTGATGATACAAACAAAAAAAGAACTTCAGAATGTAGTTGTGGAATTACAAGATGACAGGAAGAGCAGCATGAAAACAGCAGGACATATTTCCTGCCTGATGTTAATTTGCTGCCTGCAGTGAAATTATTTCCACTATTTCTGCGGTAATTTGTAATTCAGAAAACTCTTTATCTCAGTGGATCCTAAAGTGAGGGCTAAGACCACAGACTGTCCAAAGCCAAAAGAGAGAGTCGGGAAATGGTAACTAAAAAGAAATATAAATAATAATTGATTTTTAATGGTACACTTTACTGACTATCTTCAGTTTCTATCTTCAGTCTCAACCTATCTATCTATCTATCTATCTATCTATCTATCTATCTATCTATCTATCTATCTATCTATCTATCTATCTATCTAAGTTGATATAGCTTAAAGATTCTGCATGTTGCAACCGGCTTACTTAATTTTCTACTTAATTTCCCCCGCCAAGGAGGTTATGTTTTTGCCAGCGTTGGTTAGTTTGTCTGTCTGTCTATTTGTGTTCAAGACAACTTGAAAAGTTATGGACTGATTTGGATGAAATTTTCAGGAAATGTGTGGAATGAAATAAGGAAGAAATAATTAGATTTTGGGACTGATCCGGATCACCATACGGATCCAGGAATTTTTTAAAGGATTCTTTAACATTGCGAGATAGGACCATTTTCGCCAAAGTGGACTGAAGCTGCTTGGCGGAGGTCTGCGCTCTCTGAGTGCTTTTCTAGTTTTTATGCTCTTATCTATTTTAATGTCTTTATTTGATATTCCTGCTGCTATACAGAGTATAAGAGCAACTGAAACAACGGAATTACCCCTTTAAGATTAATAAAGTATTTCTGATTCTGATAACGCACTCTGATCTGGTTGATGAGTCTGAGGCCGTCGTCCCTCATCATCTGCTGCCTCCTCAGCTCCATGGTGACTCTGGGCTTCGGGATGGGTTTGGTTCCAGGCTGATCTTTGGCTGCGGGGGTCTTTAGGGGGGACAGGGTCTGCTGCAGAGACTGAGGCAGAGAAACTCCAGAGGACTCCTTACAGGGCTGGTTACAGATCTCACACACCAGAGCGGGCTTCGTGTTTTCGAAGGTGCAGAACTGACACGTCCACTGAAAAACACATTAGAATAAACAATAAACATGTTATCGAGCAGGAAAGGTTCGTCCTGAAGATGCTGCAGCTCTTTAAGACTCCACCCCAAAAGAGCAATTAAAAGAATACACTCAAGTTCGATCTGTATTAGACATGATTTGCTTCAGTTTAAAGTGCTCCACAGGCTCCATTTGTCCAAAAGCAGACTTGCCAGGATATACCTCTGCAAAGCACTGGAGGGGGTACACACTGCATCAATTTGTGCCAGACATAACATCATCCAGTTTAGGGTGTTGTACTGCCTCCATTTCTCAAAACTCAAGTTCTCTAAAATGTTCCCAGAGGTGGACTCTACTTATGATGAATGCAAACTTTCACCTGCGTCCCCAGCACACTCATCCTGGCATTGCCCTCATCTCTACGCCTACTGGTGCTCGATCTTCCAGACTCTCTCTGATATTTTCAAAAGTGTAGTTCACTCTGATCCAGTGATTGCTGTGTTTGGCATAGTTGGAGAAAAGGACAAGAATCTTTCAGGAACTGATCTCAGAAGAACAAAATCTGCAACCTAGTTAGGACGTAGGCTGATCCTTCTCAAGTCCCCGCATACACCCAGCTGGACCCGTTGGGTGAGAGACGAGATGCAGCACCTTAGGCTTGAAAAACTCAGGTATACGTCGAATGACTCCTCTGATAAATTTGAAAAAGCATGGAAGCCATTTATGGACAACATCAGAACCAAGCTCGATTCCCCACAAAGCTGAATGAATGTAAAATCTGAAGATAATCAATAACTTACTGTTGCTAATGTACCATTTTTCAATGATGACGTTAAAGCTGCCTGTTTTTTTTTCTTCTGTCAAGTTGTACATGTTGGTTTTGCTTTGCTGTGTTTTGTGATTTGTCAAGAAATTAGCAATAAAAATATGTTCAAAAAAAGAAGTTTTATTACTATTTTTAGTTTTTCTTGTGATTTTTTTATTATTTGTATGCATTTCTGTTTTACACCTGTATGTTTGTTATTATTATTGTTGATTTATTTCTATATACATATCCTGTGAGTGCTGTTTGCAGCTTTGTTGAATGTATTGTGTTTGTTTGCAGCACAAAAAGCCAATAAAAATATTTGAATAATGTATTCTGGGGACGCCCCAAATTAACATCATACTGGAGGGAAATACATAAAACATTAAATACTCTGTTTAAAAATCCATCTACCTATGAATTTTGAGACTCTGTATTTTGGTCTAATTCAACTCATGAATCAAAGGATTGGTATAAAGCTATTACAGGCTCTTCTAGCAGCTTTTAAAAAATCAATCACCAGAAAGTGGCTGAACCCATCACCTCCTACACTGGAGGAGAGGTTTGGAAAAATAGATATACAAAAGGGAAAAATCAACCTACTGCTTGAGAAATCAAAAAGTTGAATTTAAACACACTGTATGTATTTGTAAAACAGAAGTTATGAGGTTTTAAAAAAAGGGACATAATCTCAGTGAAATTTAGAAAATACAATGCAGAGGCTTTCTGTTGAAAATGTTTCAGGAGACAGGGACCCTGGCTGGTCACCATAACACTGTCCTCCCACTTCAAGAAGATTAAGTCCAGATTATTTTCCTTTACATGGTGTAAGGTGAAGGAAACTTAAAACAAGAAGAAAAAAAAACTTCTAGAATAGAGGCAAGCGTGATCCTGCTTTATTTTAGTAGTATTATAACAATTAGTAGTATTGCAGAACTTAACAGAGTGGATTTACTGCTTAATTAGATTTTCAAACTGTTGTCTTGGACGTGCAGCATCAAGTAAAACTAAAGCTGATAACTGTTCCTGGTTTTTGGCTCAGTTGTTTTTAGTTTGGATGATTTAAAGTAGAATAAATGAATGACTAAATTAAAACAAATTAGGGTAAAATGGGATTGATTTTATTACCCTGACAAGTACAGACTTTGGTAATAACGCCTGAATCTGAACCAATTTCATCTCTGTTTGAATATTACGTGAGCCGCCTTGGAAACAGATGCTGTAAAATAAGGTTGAGAGTGATTGTATTTTTGCATGCAAAACTTTCCTAATAAAAAGATAATTTAAAAAACAGAAGATGCTGTGCTCTGCTTTGTTGTTTTTCATGGTAAAATGTTTCAGTAAAACCTCTGAGGGTGAACTAAACCGTAAAGCTGCTTCTGAACAAATCCATACCCATAAAACCAGGAAGAGGAAACAGGATGAACCTTAACAATAATAATAATAATAATCTTAACATTATGACATAACAGATAGATTAATCAGCAGCAGTGAGACAAACCTTTGTTCCAAATGCAGGCAGAGATCCTGGGCTGGAGGGCACTGGAGCGACAGGCGGCCGCTCGGCCAGACGTGGGCGCTCACACACCTCACAGAGGATGCTGCTGCCCTGGTTCATCATGGTGCAGCTCTTACACCGCCACTCTGACGAAACAACAAAAATCAAACTTTCTGCTCCAAAATACCTCCATTTTCAGAGCTTCAGAGATGAAGGGCCTCTTGTTTTAAACACTGATGAAACAAATAAAATAAAATATTAAATCAGCACAAACCAAAGTCTTAACCGAGGTGTTTTACAGCTGTTATTATGTTCAAATATTTAGAAGTGTGTTTTTCTTTTCGGTAATAAATAAAAGGAGAGGATTACACTCAACCCATCTGAGGAGCATTTTATCCAACACTCTTATCCTTTCACGTTTGTGCACTACATTTTTGTCATATTTCATGTTTGTTGACAATTCAACCTTAACTTATACTCACGGGATCACTGAGGGGCAAGACTCGATTACAATGACAGTGAGTGAATTACGAAGACAGCAGAGAACTTCGAAATGAAAAATAAAGAGAGAGATGGTTTTCCACATTTCCACAATGCTACGATGATATAAGAATTTATTAAATTCAGGAGATACAAATTAACATTAAATATTTAAAATTTTCAAAGTTTTAATGTTTTCAAAAGTTAAAGAAAAATCAAAAAGCAAATAAAAAATAAAACGGTGAGCTCAGTAATTAATATAGAAAAACAGATAAAATACAATTATATACAAAAATTATAAACAGAGGTCGGGAGGTTTAAAAGCACTCTTTCATTATTTATTTCTTAATTATTTAGAACCTTATTTTACCAGGTTTGTCCCATTGAGATCAACAGATCTCTTTTTCAAGGGGAACCTGACCAAGAATGGCAGCAAATTAACAATTATTACACAATTATTACTGTATATCTTATAATTATTATTAACACCCAATTAACACCCAAAATCCTGGGTGTTAATAAAAGTAGCTGTGTGACATTGGGCTAAAGTAAATTTCATATAGACTTGACTTTATTTTTCTTCGATCTTCAGAGAAAAAAAGAAACATATCTTGCACTGACATTTAACTAAAAAATATAAGACATGTTTCCCTGCCCTAATACAGACCTAAACAAAGGAGATATATTATAACTAAGGATGCACAATATTGGATTTTTGCTGATATGCCTCTATTTTCAGCTTATTTTGGCCAATCCGATATATAGAAATAAAATAGCATTTATTTCAATTAACACCTTCGTCATATGCAAAATGATTTTTTAAGAGTAACAGTAAAATCAAGCTTCATCTGCTTATTCATGAGCTAAAACGTTGATTCACTGACAGAAAACTTCTTTGGGAGCTTAAGCTCTCAATTTAAGATTAATATGCAAAAACTACACAATCTTGATGCAAATATAAGGTTAAAATACCAGCCGAAAATATCTGCAGGAATTTTCAGATCAGCTGATACCAATATCATACTGATAATATTTTAAATATTATGTAAAATAAAAGGGAATAGTAAATTATTATGAAAAAATTGGTAATATTTGGAAAAATAAAAGTTTTTTGTTTAAATACATATAAAAAAAACCCCAATATTTTGAAAATATAAACTACTTAAATATACTTATTTTACTGATACTGATACATATAAAATGACTGAAAGTATTTCTTGTAAGATCACCTACGACATATAGAAAATGAATTTTTCACAGTAACAGTAAAATCAAGCTCCTTCTGCCCTTTTAAAGCTAAACACTGATTTATCTCCCTGCTGACAGAAACCCCGGCCTATTTTGGGAGCTTATACTTTCAATTTAAGATTAATATGCAAAAACTCCACAATCTTGATGCAAATATACAAGCTGAAAATATCCACCCATTACGTTAACCACTGGCTGGAGCCTGTCCCAGCTGACACTGGGCGAGAGGCGGGGTACACCCTGAACCGGTCATAAGGCTAAAATGTTGGCGGGAAATTTCTGTAGAAGTGTTCATATCTGCGGACACCGATATCACACCCATTATATGGTGCATCCCTAATAATGACATCATGAAAACAGATAAAGAGAAAACATAAAACCATGGACTGCTCTCCAGAACTTTCACTGAAATATCTGAATACTTCTAAGATACTTAAATTTGCTTCTTTTCTCTTATAAATCTTTTCTAATTTTAAAGACATAAAGTGAGTTTTTATCCACAGAAAGCGTGTCACCAGTCTAACCTGTGTTCGGGGACGCAGGCACGGAGGTGAGGCTGTCCTGAACGTTGGATGCAGCGGCGAGTCGCGGCCGTTCGCAGGTTGTGCAGAGGACGGCACGCATCTCGTTCACCGTGGTGCAGTGAGCGCACTCCCAGGGTGACAGGGACGGGCTGAAGAGGACGGAGGGACAGAAAATATGATTTTAAAGTGTTCTGAGTTTGGTTTATTCAACAACATAAAGAACGAAGAGTCAGAAATGAGTCTGGTGAGGGTTAGCATCTTAGCATCAAAGGTCCCCTTGTTTCATAGTCTACAGCAGGAGTCGGCAAATTGTGGCCCACAGGTCAATTCATTCATTTTTTTAACCAGGAAGTCCCATTGAGATTAAAAATCTCTTTTACAAGGGCAGACTTAGCCAAGGTAGCAGCCAACACAGTGTAACGAACTTACACCACACTCTTCATGATCCTTTTACATTTTCTGGAATTTTTAGGAACGAATAAACTTGCCAATAAGTCAACGTCACCATCATGTCATCAGATTAAGATCCATGGATCTGATATTTCACAGCTCCTGTATTTGAGTAAACATTTTGTCTGCAGCTGCTCTCCTCACCTGGACGTTTTGGCCGGTGTGAGGATGTTCCTGATGTGTCCCTTGCGCTCGGGGTGAGAGTGGAAAAGCTTGTCACAGTTCAGACAAAGCCTCTGAGAGCAGTTGAAGCATTGAGCGTGGACGGAAGAACTCCCACAGATGCCGCAGACCCCTACAAGCCAACAAAAACAAAAATAAACCAGGTCAATATTTCACTTTCTGTTGCTCTGATCAACGGTTTACAGTAATTCAGGGATTTTATCAGTGAGTCTTCAGGTGAAGAGAGGGATGTAACAGTGTTTTCTCACTAAAAAGAGTGCACTCTGGCTTTGTTGGGCTAAATCTGTCACCGAAAGACATTTAACCCCTTGACTGGCATTGTAACCGCTCGGTTGACTTTTCTGTCACCATATTGCTGTGTTTAAAACCCTGAAAACCTATTTTTGGCTGTTTATCCTCATTCATCTCATTGAATAGTGTATGGAACACTATTCTACTTACTGAGTGGCACTGTTATACGTAAATATAATCATCTGAAAACTCTGGGAAAAAAAACAGAACTGACTCGACGCTGCGCCGCTTCTCAGAAATCTTATAGTAAAAGCAAATATCCAAGTAAGAAGAAAATCTTTTTACGTATCACTTCTAGATCCTCTGAAATCATAGTTTAGTTGAAAGAAAGAAATTTGACAATGCAATGTATATATAATGATTCTGCAGAAAACTGGGTCAACCGCTCAGTTGAGTTGCCAGTCTGTAAACAGATTTCTCTGACTTTACACTGACTGGCAACTTATTTTGGACACATTTTCTAACCATCACTACTCATTCAATGTAAGCTACACTGACATAATATGCATCAAAATGTTTGCCTGCTTATCAGAATTCATAATGCGCTAGCTGTGGCTTTTATATTTTATTGAATCCTTACAATTCTACAATTTTTCTACAATCTTCTTCCCTCTCACTCACACACACACAAACACATGCAATGACTGAAACCTAACAAGATGGGTAAAATGGAGAAATACATTTGCCAAATAAATGAAAGGTTATTTTAATTAATTTTACTCTCTGTGTTGTTTAATATGAAAAAACTAAAAATTCATGCCAAGAATGACCTTAAAGGGGCAAGTCAACCAGCAGGTTGACATGCATATTTGCCTCCTGATTGGGTAATTTGAAAAATAAAACCTAAGATGTTGCTAAATGAAGAGGCAGGAACAGAATTTTACCAGCAAACATTTATTTCAGATGTATTTCGGAAGTCAAAGGGTTAAGATGATCCTTTACGATCTGTGTGAAAAATAAGAAATCACTGGGATGTTCTTGAGTGAGTCTGTCTTCTTGCAGGTTAAATTTATCTTGGAGAACATCTGAGGTTTCTTCTAAAGTGGTGGCTGGACTTGTTTGAGTTTCTTGAAGACAGAACATCAGACAATTTTTGGAGAAGAGGCGAAACAAGTCCTCAACAAGTCCAGCACCTCAGGAGAAACCTCATAACCACGGCCCGAAGGACTGAGAGGCTTCACAGACGACTCGCAGAATGTCTTATGTCTACTTATCATGCAGACCAGGCACTAATATCAAGTCATATTTCTCATACCTTGATTGGTTTGCTGTATTTTATCTCTCTTGTGATTGGCTCTTGCAGGGTGCCGATGAAAGAAGTCATCACAGGCGTCGCAGAAAGGCTGACTGTTACAGGATGGGCAAACCAGAGACGAAGGTCCACCACATAGATTACACTCGCCGGCTACAGAGGTGCCTGTAAAGGAAAAGGGACATCATGTGAGTATTTAGGCTTTAGAAACATGTTCAAACAGTGAGAGCAGAAGGACAGGAAGAAAGCACCAGGTGGGATCTGCTCACCTGTAGGCGGTTTCGGAGCTTGTTGTTCACCTGTGCTCTGAGCCGGTGAGGGAGACAAAACCTGCTGCGTGTCCTTCTGCTGCTTCTCCTCTCTGGACAGGAAGGGCACAGAGTCGGTCGCCAGTGTGTCCTGAAAATAAAAAGAATCACGATCAACTCTAAAAATATTTTGATCATACTTTCATAGCTTGGATTTGCTGAAGTGCTCTGAAAAATCGTTTCACTGAGTGAGTCTCTTCAGAAGTGCAGGAACAAAGCCCAGGTTAATATTGAATTTTTGGACAAGGTTTCACTTCACTTTGGTTTTGACAACTTTGTCCACTGGAGTGATTTACTTTTATTTATTTTTAATTCTGTTTCATTCTGAAGCTGATCTCATTTTTTCAACTTAGTTTTTATTGTAATTACATCATCAAATACAATAATATAACTCCAAGGGTCTACACTCTGGAAATAATAAATAAATAATAAAAAAAGGGAGGGGGGGTGATGTTAGTTTGTATGTATGCATACACTGTGCTTATATCTGTTCATTGCTTTACTATGGGTTCAACAAGTTTCCACCTAGCGACAAGGGTTTCTTTTCTGAGGCTGATTTCATCAGAACAGAGAGGAGTTACAACAGAGAAAAGACATTTTCATTCCTAAAAAAACTCCTTACTTTATTTTTATGCAAAAAAAAAACAGTTCTATGAACATCATTAATGCAGTTTATGATATAAAATAAAAAATACATCAACAGAATAGCTTTTTCAGGTGCTTCCTACCTCTTAGATAAGAGCAGTTTTCCTATATCCTATGGCAACACAAAGCCTTTAAGTTTAATTGTACAGGACCTCTAGCATCACAGCAACACAAAGTGCGCAAAGATAAAAACTAAGAGACAGTGAGCCAAAAAAAAAAAATAAGATAGAATGTGGAAGAAATCGTTGATTAAAAATAAAAAATCAGAATGTAAATCACTTTGAAAGTTACAGTACTGTGTTGATATTAAAATAGTTATCAACCTCTGTAAGCTCCTTTTGCTTTTATCCTTAAATTTAGTGTTTCCTGCATGTCTCACCCTCACTCTCTCACCCTCTCTCGACTCCACACACTGTCTCAACACTCTCTAAACACCAAAACAACTTAATTATGAGAGGGTAAATATCCTGTAGAAAAAGGCCTGCACACACCTGCTGCATGCTGACGGGGATGATATCTCTGAATAACTGTGGCTGAGGATGGGTGCCCTGGACGAAGACAAAGAGAGATACAAGAACTTCAAACACACATGAGTGTAATCACTGAAGTTTCAGGAGTTTAAACACCTGCGGACAAATACCTGCATGAGCAAGTCCACTTCAGCACGCAAGATCATGACCTCCAGAGTCAGAGCTGCGACTTTCTCCGCGTCCGGCTCGAGGACGTCGTCGGGGAAGCTGAGGCCGTCGATCTGCTGGTTGGTGTAACCGTACAGATACAAAACACGGCGCCCACCCTAAAATCCAGACCGTAACAGTCAAATCAAGACCTTCAAAGACCTTCAGTATGTGGATTTTCTTTGATTGATCTGCCTGACTGAAGTCTGAATCCTGTTGAACCCACCAGAGGTGTTTTCTCACCTTGATGGCGTCCACGGTCCTCTTGAAGGTGGGGTTGTTGTGTTTCACGTTCCTCCAGTACCGGGGCCTGGTGGGGTTTGTAAGGTTGCAGCCGTACTTCTCAAGGACGCTCAAGGCCTTGACCAGCCTGCTCATGGAGTCCTGGACCTGAAGAGGGAGCAAATTAAGTGTTTGTCACAAGTTTATTTGTCAAGTTTGAGCACAAACTGAGTGACTGAACTCTTAATCGGCTTAAAAAAGCTCTAATTTTTCTGTGGTGCTTTTGTCCTTAACCCTTTACCGCCTGTTGTATCAAATTTGATAAATACTTTTATGATACCTCTATCTAATCAAATGATCAACAAATGACTAAAAAAACATCTGAATACAATCAGATAAATGATAAAAATGTCCTCAAATGGATTATCAGTTGCCAAAAACACCGAATGCATCAAATGAGTTACAAAAAATATATATGATAAATTTTCTGGATATTTGACTTTTAAGGATTTCAGTAGGAAGTGAAATAAACATTACAGCTCCAAAAAAATTGAATTTTCTGGCTATAATTTGTGATTTTAGGCATTAAAGGGTTAAATCCTTAATTGTAGAACTTGAAAATAATCATTTAACATTTTATATTTAATTTTTCATATTATCTAATATTGTAAACCCTGTTCATATGTCTGACGTTCAGTCCACAGTGATTTATGCCACACTGGCTTTATTTTGCTTTTGCATAAAAAAATCATGATTTTTTTTTATATTAAGGTACAATTTTTTGTTTCTATTGTCCAGCCCAACCTCTTACCATCTATCTTTTTTTCTGTTATTTCTTTGTTGTTGTGTTTTATTTTTTGTTGTTATGCTTTTTCATTTTTTGTTGTTTGTTGTTTTTTGGTTTGATGGTGTTTTTGCTTGTTTTGTTGTTGCAGTTCCTGGTCCAATTTCTATGTGTCTTTGTATTTTCAATTCATTATGTTTTTTTTTTTCAATTTTGAGTTGTTGATGTGTTAATGATTTTATGTTGTGTTGTAGTTTTGTCTTCATTTTTATTCTATTTCTTCTAATCTTCTCTTTTTTTGAATAGATGTTGTTTTAATATTTGTTGTTGTGTTTTTTCATTAAAAAACATTTGTAACATTTGTGGCATGTTTTTTTACATGTTTTTTTTTTCATTTTTTTGTTCTGTTTTTCAATGTGATGTATTTTTACTATCATTAGCTTGTTTTTATTCAATTGTGATTTTTGCTTTAGTGTTTTTTCTTTTATATGTTTTTACCATTTAATTTTTTTTGGTGTTTTTTGCTTTGAACGTGTGTTCCAGTTTTTATTTGCTTTTATGTTGTTTGTGGTGTTGTGCTGTTGTGTTTTTTCATGTTTTTGGGATTTTTTTGTGGAAGAGCCTCTTGACTGTTATTTTGATGTTTTATATCTTTGTTGTTGTGTTTTCTGGTGTGTTGTTTTTTTGTGATTTTCTATTGTGTTTTTTTATTGTTCACTGTGTTTTGTACAGTGAACAATAAAATTTCTACATGCCTGAACAAAACATCTGTTTTTACCTTCTAAGGTAAAAAAAGTTGACTATAAGGTCACACGTCGCGAGTGAAGTTTTAATCATTTCCTCAAACAAAGCTTCACCTCCTGTCTGTTGCGACCCGCCACGTTCTCCCTCAGCATGGCCTCGGCTGCAAAGTGGCGGTACTTCTCGTTCACGGGCAGCGGGAGGCCGGCCATCGACAGGACGTCGACCTTCACATCCTGAGCTGAACCCGAGGAGGAGAGGATGGACTCGGCTCTCCTCCTCACCTCCTCCAGCTGATCAGAGGCCGAGCTCATTGCTGTCAGGGCGATAAAAAAGTGTAAATCAGAGAAAATGTCAAGATTACACGAGGGATTTGAGTTTTTAGATGTTTTCACACCTTTTATTTGATATTTTTGAGAATACAAACAGAACATAAATGTAAAATGTGTCAACATAAATGTCAATGACATTATGTATTATATGTACATGATAATATTCTGTATAATACATGCAAGAGAGTACGAAAAGCAAACAAAGAACAACAAAGTGACAAAAAAGGGACTTTTATAAACAAGCAAAAATCCACAATTTTTAGGTAATTCCTCAAAGGCACAAAAAAGCAAACAGACAAAGAAAGCAAGCAAAGAAGTGTTAAACTTCCATCAAATAGGATCATGAATAATCTACTTATTTTCAATTCCAATACTTTATTTTTGCTTTCTGTCGTATTTCTTTCTTTGACCTGATATTTCAATATTAATTTTGTATCCTGCAGTCTAAATTTTTATATAGTCATTCTGAATTATTTTGGAAATCATTCATTTGTCATCATTTGTATTTTAAAGTACTGTTTTTAGCTTGCTATTATTTTTATTTTTTGTAATATTTTGTATGGTTTATATAATATTTTGTAATTTTTACATCATATTTAAACCCACATGTAATATTTTGTTCTTCTTGGATCTTGTTTTACACATCCATTTCTCTATCTCTTTATAAAACCCTTTAGGTCTTTCATTTGACATAATTAAGCAAATGTATTAGGGATGCATAGGATATCAACATTTTTGCTGATATTTTTAGCCGCATTTATCACAATAGTTCGTAATATTGTAATGTGATGTACCACCTCGTCATCACTTCAAGTCCAAAATAAAAAATCAAAAGTACCACTTGTTGAAGAATCAAATATTGTTTTTTCTTGCTTCACATCTCTTTCGTAGACTTCCAACAAGAGCTTTGAGCTCTTGACAAAATATTGATATCAACAATAATGACTTTGGAAATGACAGATATTAACAAAAATCTAATATTCACAGTCATATTACATTATTGTCCTTCCACTTTATAAAATACTACAGCATTAAATTACAGAGCACATATTTTAATTTACTGCCAGTCTCTGTCCTTGTCCAAGTACAAAATGAGGTGAAAATGTTTTAATGTTAAAGACGTTTTGTTGGTGTTTCAATTTCAGTTTTGCTTGACAAAATATGATAACTTTTCCACTTTGTTTTGTTGTGTTTTATTAGTATTGATGTTCACTCTCATTTTGGTAAAACCTAATTATTACTTGATTTTTGTTTCTTTTATTACTGGGATTTAATGTTTTTTCCTGTAAATTTTTATTTGTAATTACTCTTAAGGCGAAGTTTGTAAATTAGCCCGGATGGGGTTTCTTTTCTTTTAAATATGTGCAAATAAATAAAATCAAATGTTTATCATTAATTTTCCCACCCTTACCAACCACCTTTCTCTCTCTGTAGTTTTAATAAAGTAACCACGGTCAGTGTAAGTCCTAAGACTTCATCTTACATTTAAATTAAATTAAATAATGGCACAACTGGTAATATAATATATAATCATACATACAACATACAAACAAGTGTATGTTTATGCATGGGCAGATGTTTAGAGATGCCAAAATGCTGCCTGCTTTCTGGGGTTTATCACTGAAACTGTTTTAAATCTTATTTGTATGAGTAAAAGTATTTTTAATATTTTCACTTTTAGTTTGAACAGATGACGACATGAGGAAAGTACAGACTTCTAATGGCTTCTCTCTGATTAAACAGGAGATGAACTCAGATTAAAATACAATTTATCTTCAACATAAAACATACAGATGTTGCAGAAGCTCCTTTGGTATCAAAATTTAACGACAAACTGAGGAAACACCAGTGAAGGAGACACGAAACCGAAACTTTAAGTGACTAAAAACAAACGTTACAGAAACAGACCTGAGAAACGTCACCGTCTGCACGAGCTCCAGCCGTTAACCCGTCCCTGCGCGAGCCCGGGGTCGTCGTCGATAAGTAAAATATCGTCTTAAAACAACTTTGAATGCTGAGTTTCCCCAACACTGGTGTTATGGTTTACATGGCTCTGACGTTATCCCTGAACGCGGAAGTGAAGCTCGACTTGATGGACGCGAATTTCCGGTCCAACCTCATCCTTCAAAATAAAAGCGGAAATCACTCTGTTAGGAAAACGATTCAACGCCGTGAAATAACATAAAATCAGCTCAAATGAATCAAAAGGATAAGCAGGATGCTAAGGCCAAACATGCAAAATTACTCTTTTTAATGCTGCAAGGATGAGAGTGGAGAATATTTTGAAAAAACAACAAAACAAAACAAAACTGAAAAAGACCTGAATAAGATAGTCCAGTTGCAGCCCTCCACTCACAGCTAGCCCCCCTGCAGACTCCAGTCCGAGCTCCCCTCCACTGTCAGCCGGAAATTACGTCATGAATTAACAAATAAAAATATAAAATTAAACTGAGATTTTGACTGTAACATTACATCAGGTAGAAACTTCCTTTTTTTGCCATTATCTACATTAAAATGATTCCTTAATTGTTTTACTTGAAAATAATGGTTTTATATTTTACATTTAATTTTTTTTTAATCAGATTATATTGTAAAGCCTGTAAATTGTTTGACGTTCAGTCTACAGTGATTTGGCTCCACACTGGCTTTATTTTATTGCATAAAAAATAAAAATCATGTTTGTGTATCACCATTCAGCTAAAAAAGTATTAAGAAATATTTTGGGTTTTTATTGCCCAGCTCAACCTCTACACATCTATCTTTCTTTTGTTTATTTCTCTGTTGTTGTGTTTTAGTGTTGATTTATTATTTTATTTTACTGTCACCCTCTACACACCGTCATCAGCAATATATTTTTACTTATTTTTTTATATACTTTTATTTTATCTATATATTTATTTATAGCTTTGTTTAGATATTGTTTTGTATAGATATATCTTTTATATATATATACTTGAATCTGTAATACTGAACTGCTACAGAATCTGAATTTCCCTGAGGAAGGTTTTCCAAGGGGATTAATACAGTATTATCTAATCTAATCTAATCTATTTTTGTTTTGGTTTGTTGGTGTTTTTTATTGTTTTGTTGTTGCAGTTACCTTGTCAAATTTCTATTTGTTTTTGTGTTTTACTCCATCTGTTGTTTCAGTTTTGGATTTGAAATTGTGTCATCTATTTGTCAATGACCTTTTTAATATGAATTTGTATTCCTAAAATTGATGTTGTTTTTTTTGGATCAGATGTTGAATTCAAACAAATACGGTGAAGTTCTGTTTTTGATTTCTTGCTGTAATTTTCTTTTATAGTTGATGATATGTTTTTGATTTGCTATTGTGTTTTCTTTTTATTGTACTTTTCCAATTTGCTATTCTGTTCTTGATTTGATGTTGTTCATAATTAGTTGTTTTTTTTGTATTATTATATTATTATTTTGAGTAAAAACACATCTGTACCATTTGTGGCATGTTTTTTTATTTTTGTGTTTTTTATGTTCTTGTTTTGTTGTTCATTGTGCTGTATTTTTTCTATTAGTAGTGCATTTGTATTTTCTGTTTTTGCTTTGTACGTGTGTTCCAGTTTTTATTTGTTTTTATCTTTTTTGTGGTGCTTTTAAGCTGCTGTGTTTTTTCATGTTTTTGTGTGATTTTATTTTTTTTGGATGTGCCTCTTGACTGCTATTTTAATTGTAATGTCTTATTTTTGGTGTGTTTTCTGGTGTGTTGTTTTTTTGTGAATTGTTATTGTGTTTTATTGGCCCTTGTGTTTTGCACTTCAGGGCTGCAGTACAAAATTCTAGAGTACATGTTATCATCTTTGAACTAAATACGCCTTGTTGTTTTTGTTCAATTTGGGACAGTATATGATAATTCTGGTCCTTTGGTGATAGAAGTATTTGTAACCCTCTAAAAATAAAAACTCACCGCGGCACTACTTTTTTGGGTGGAGGGATACAGTGAGGTGCACACCAACCACATCATGCGACGTAAAATCGAAAGTAACCTGAACGAGGAAGTGGCATCCGTGTCGAGGGGGATCGCTGAAAAGGAGCCTGTGCCCTCCTCACCTCAACCTGCAAACTTCTGAATTTATCCTCAAACTTTAAGGTTTATTCGCCGCCATTTTGTGAAGTTCATCATGTCGAAGGCTTCCTATCTGAAAGTGAGCCCCGAGAATGCAGCGAAGGTGAGTTTGAGTCTAACGCAACAGGCAACGCGAGAAGGAGGGAAACTGGTTTAAAGTTGAATTAATGTAGGATGTTTTCTGTCGAGTTATGAGCATTCACGTGTTAAAAGAATAAAGATGCATTAAATTTTAGGAGGCGGAAAATCTCCTTCAGGGGAAAATGAAAGTAAATCTGTCTGACTTTCCCAACGTGAGTCAGCAGATTAGAAATCCGTCTTTACTCATTAATCATTTTTTTTTTTAATGTTTCTACAGGTGGACACCTTCCGCACGTTCCTGTATCAAGAGGTTTGTACAGTAACTTAAGTTCATTTCTGGATTTTATCTTTTAAACTATTGTTAAATGTCTGTAAGCCAATCAGAAGTTTCCTAAAAGTGATTTCTTCTGTCTTTAGGCAGGAAACCTGTTCTCCACCGTCATCCCTCAGAAGATCCTGCTGCTGGATGCTCTGCTGAAGGTCAGAGAGTTCATTATTATCACACAAATCCCACTCACAGTGCAAAGAGCTTCATTGGCATGAATGTGGGGAAGTATTGCAAAAGAATTTTATTAAAAAATCCAAAAATAAAATGATGTAAGGGAAGCAGGATAATTAACTTTATACCAATCACTCAGTCAGTCAATCAATCCAACTTTATCTGTAACATGCAAAAAGGTTCTTTACATGGGCAAAAACAACAAAAATAAATATTAAAAAGACCTCTTCTCACCCAAATAAGATATAAAATGAGTTTCAGTGATAAAGCCCAGGAAAGGAGGCAGGATTCTAACATTTCCGAACATCTTCTTGTGCTTACACACATTCTTTTTGTGTTATTAATTTTTCATTTGTACCATTATTTCATTTAAATTACATGTTAGACGTAGTCTTAGGACTTACTCTGGTTTCTTCATCAGAACTTAAGAGAGAGAAAGATGGTTGGGAGGGCTGAGGAAATGAATGTGCAGTTTCTTTGTGTTTGTATATTTGTAAGTATTTATCTTAAATTGAGAGTTTAAGCTCCCAAAATAGGACTGGGTTTCTGTCTGCTGGTAAGTAAATCAGTCTACCAGCTTTTAAAAGGGCGGATGAAGCTTGATTTTACTGTTACTGTCAGAAAATATATTTTATAGAGGATTTAGGTGAGATCTAAATAGAACTACTTTCAGTCATTTCTATATTTTGGCATTGATATCAGTGTTGGTCAAAATAAGTTTTAAAATATCGGCAAAAATCTAATATCCTGCATCCCTATTTGTAATGTTTTAATACTACAATATACATTTTTGTACTAATTGTACAAACAAACTCTGCTCTCCTGATACTAAAACATTTTTGGTCCTTCTTTATATAATGTATGACCTTTAACCCTGCTCTTAATGACAATCTTTTATTCAGTCACAAAAAAGTTTAAGAAGATTTACTGAAGTATCTCTGAACTGTTACGTCCACAAGATCACATTCAAAAGCAGAGGATGGACTAAAAGCTCCATGACCTTGACTTTTTCGGCCTCGACCTCCAAGTCTGATCAGCTCATCCTTGAGTCTATGTGGACATTTTAGGACATTTTCCTCTGATTTGGCTTTTTTTTCTCAAGCAAAGACCGATGATGAGAGTTATGACCTGAAATTTGATCCATGACCGCCAAAAGCTAATTAGTGGGTTCACCAGTCAAAGTGGATATTTGTGCGAAGTTTGGTGAAAATCCCCTGAAGCTCCCACAGATTTCATTTTCACAAGTGATTGGTGACCAAGAAACTCTGTGGACTGAGAGGAAACTGAGAATATCCATAGCTTAATTATTGTAATATTGTAAGTGGCAGCATTTATTCAACATATGACCATAAAATTCTACTGCTGCAGAAACGTTTGTCAGATTAGAGACTTTTTCCAGAGTCAGTGATGTTTCATCTCCACTTTTTGAAGTGTAACATATTTATTTCTGATACTCTTCAACTTTTATTCTTAAAGTCAAAAACATGAGTACAGATTTGCCAGAAAGCTTTAAGAAGTTCTTTGTTCCAAACTCTCAAGAGAACTTTTATTCAACAAGACGGAGCAATAACTTGTACCTGCCACTGTATCATACATCTTGAGGTCAGAGTTCAATAAAATACCACGGCGTTCACTTATGGAACAAATATTTTTATTTATTTACAGAGTCTCTGTCCTGATACAGATACAGACATTTTGTTCATAATGATCAAATTTAAATTTTTTGCTTAACAAAATGCTGTTTATGTAAAACTTTGTTTTGTTTTATTCTGTTTCTGTGTTGGTGTATTCTCTCATTTTGGTAAAATTAATGTTATTATTTGATTTGTGTTTGTTTTTCTTTTACTATCAGGATTTAATGTTTTATTCTGTTAATTTTGTCTGTATTTACTCTTAAGGTGAGGATTACAAATAAGCCAACATTGGGTTTCTACCTCACCTGCACATGTGACTCAGTCGTAGCCACTGTTTTCTTTGACTTTTCTTTTAAAAATGTGCAAATAAATAAATAATAAAACTTAGGCTTTTATAACCATGTAACACCAGAGTTACTATGAATAATGTCCATTAGGAGATCTCCAGTCCAGTGTTAATTTGTCATCTAAATTGTTTTAATTTCAGTCTAGTTTTAGTTGATGAAATTTCACAACATTTTAGTCGATGAAATCTACTGTAAATTTAGTCGACTAAAATATGAAGTGTAAAGGGTAAGGCATTGTTTATGTTTCCTTGAATTTCTGAAGTCATGTTTTACACTTGGAGAAAATCAAACATCTAATAACCCTTTATTGAATGCTGGTAAAGTCTGAATGTATAAATGAACAGAAACAAATTGAACTTTTGTGTGAAATGCAGTCACCTTTATTTAGGCTACCTGGCAGAGCATCTCAGTTACAATACCAGAACTGACAACAAACAGTGAACCTGCTCTACATGAATATATCAATTCATAAAGAGAGGAGCTCTGATTGGATCGCTCCACAACTTATCCCACCACCACCAAGCTAAGGCAGCTGTGATTGGATGTCCCTCTGAACTCATCCAACCTTTCCACACAACCAAAGTAGCTGTGATTGGATATATTCCTAACTTGTCCCTACTTCCTACATGACCAAATTAGGTCTGATTGGATTAAGTCTCTGTCAAACATTTTAGTCTAGTTTTTATCTGTTGATGAAAATGTCAGTTAATTCAGTTTGAGTTTTTGTCCATGTGCACTTGTTTTTATTAGTTATTGTCTAGTTTTCATCTGGGAAAAAAGGATGTTGATGAAAACAATGATGAAAATAATTAGTCAACAAAAGTAACACTGCTTCAGCCACTGACCAGTCTTGAATTCTGCTCTTGGTTGCAGGACGATGCCTTCAGTGTCACGGACATGTCGTCTCTTCAGGCTCCCCTCGACATCCCCATACCGGACCCTCCCAGTCAGGACGACGAGGTGAGACCGAGTTCATCCTCCAGTTTCTCTTTAAATACACAGAAATGAACAAAATTCAGAATGAAGTGGAAATACATTTATTACAAAATATTTTGTTTTTCTTTTGTAATGATCGTGTAAATTCTGCTTGCAGGACATGGAGACAGACACAAATGAGGATGAGGAGAAGAAAAAGAAGAAACGTAAAAACTTTTTGATTAGTTGGTTATTTTAAGAAAAATTAACAGATAACAAAATGAAAATGCCCAAAATCTTCTCTTTCACCAGCACCTCCAAAATGTGGCTTCATCAAGGGGAACGAGAAGATCCAGGCACTGCTGGATAGAGTGAAGCCGGAGATCATTGGCCTCAGAGAGACCTTCATCATTGTAAGAACATCCCTCTGATTGTAAACTCATAAATCTTTATCATGAGCGTAAATCATCTTAAACCGTCTGTTTTTCAGGGTTTCTGCGGGACATTAAAAAGCATTGATAGTCATTAAATTGATTTAGCAAAAATTAGGGCCTTAAAGGGCATTAAAAATCATTAAATCTGATTCTCAGTGGCATTAATTTTTTCTGTAGTTTTCAAGAAAAATATTTAATATATGACAATAATAATATATAAATATTATTTGTTACTGTCTAGTTTTCATCAGGGGAAAAAAGGTTGTTGACGAAAACTACGACAAAAATAATTAGTCAACAGAATTAACACTGGATGGGTGGATGAAATTTGGCAGAGCAAAAGGTGAATTTTCCGAGTTAAGCTGGTTGCAACTTAATGTGCTCAAGGTAGGGATGGGCATTGATAAGATTTTATTGATACTGATGGCAGTAACGATTCTCCTCTGCTCTGTTGCAGGTCTCCAGTTGGATTCTGCACCTCATCCCAAAAATAGAAGACGGAAACGACTTTGGAGTCGCCATCCAGGTACTTAAGACGTCTTTACATGGACTTTATATTCGGTCTTAGTCTGTGATTGTCTGACGATTCGTGTCGTTTTCATCACAGGAGAAAATCCTGGAGAGGATTGTGGCGGTGAAGACCAAAGTGGACGCTTTTCAGACCAACATCAACAAGTGGGTTTGATCTAAATGCTGAAAGTGCTGTCACACATCACCTGAAACGTCTTTTAAATCTAAAGACTGTAGATAAAGTCAGACTTAAAAAGCTTCTAACTTGTTTTGTTGTCTGTTAAATTTCTCAGGTACCTCTCAGAGCGAGGAGATGCTGTCGCCAAAGCCTCCAAAGAGACTCATGTGGTGAGTGTTTAAAATAAAATAAAATGATCCGTTTGGTGATTTAAAAAATTCTTAGTGACAAAAAGTCCTGTTAGGAAAAAAATAATTAAAATATAGCCCCTCTATGGGCCATCCCACATGGATAAACTTTATTGTCCGTCCATAAATATAAATATATATTTACTCAAACAGAGATTCCAAAGACTGATTATCGTCTGCAAATATATCAGAAGACAAATGTCCAAAATGTCCATAAAATTAAAAAGTCATAAAATACTCATCTTTAGCTTCAGTGGCATGCAGCAAAATATCAAGGTACATTAATATATTGATATTTATTATTCCTATTGTTTGATTTGTAGTTACATGAATTCATGTATTTTCATAATTTAAATGTATTTATTTAGTTGCTGGTGTTTTATTTAAGGATGATAAAATGTTAAGTTAATTAGAAAGATGAGATAAACCTCAATTGATCCCAAAGGGGAAATTTAATTTTCACAGCAGCAGAGGGCAAACATTTGAAGATAGAATAGATCCAGTTAAATGCTTATTATACAAAAGAGTAAAGTCTCGACACAGGACAGTGTGAGATGATGTTATGATTCAAGTCTTCACCCAGTCGAGATCTTTGAGGTCTGAGGAGCAGCTTCTCCTCGTCAATCCCAAGACTAAAAACAGTGGCTAATCAAGCCTTTGCTGCGATGCCCCTTAAACTGCGTCTGTAAATCAGAACGTCCCAACTTTACCTTCTTTTAGGTCTCATCTGAAAACCCGTTTTTAAGCACGAGCATTCAGTAAGAGAGTTGTGTGGTCTCTGTGTTTTTTTTAAGTTGGCTTTTATTTTAATAAACCGTTCTGTTATTTTTCATGTGGCTTTATGCTTTGTACATTTTTAAAACTTTTACTCTTTTGTTTTTATGTTAGTTTTATTTATTTTACCTAATTTAATTTATTTTGTTTCTGCTTGGTAGTCTCTGTGCAGTAATTTGGTAAACTTGACTTTTTTTTTCAATGTGATTGAATAAAGAAACAAAACCATAATAGTTGGGAAATACTTAGTGGACAGCATGGAGAGAGATAATTCGACTCAACAAGGCTTTGGTCACCAGTACTTGGTGTTGTTTGTTTTCTGTTATCTTTTTAAGTTGTTGATGGTTAGGGAAGGGGTTTGTTAATATGCTTTTGTATTTTCATGCATGTCTTGTTAAGTTAGAAACTGAAAATAAAATATATATATTTCAAAGTGCCTTCAGCTGATCTTTGTGGTTTCAGATGGATTATCGCTCCCTCGTCCACGAGAAGGACAAAGACATCTACGCTGACATCAGGGTGATCGTTCTGGACATGCGTGGCTTCTACGTGAGTCTCATTTGGTGTAATAATTTCAGAGAAGAATCCAGATCATTGCTTTAAAGACTTAAACTTCTGTCTCCTCCAGGCCGAGCTGTACGACATCATCAGCAAGAACCTGGACAAAGTGACCAACCCCAAAGGAGAGGAGAAGCCGTCCATGTACTGAGGACTGGAGCTTCAACAATTACCTGTTTTTTTTGTCTGCATGTGGATTTATTACCCATCATGTCTCTTCAGTTCAATTCATGTCTCTCTGAAACATAAGCCGATTTGTTCAAGAGCTGCTGTTGTTCGATGGCTCTTGAGCTTCGGATGAACATTTGCACTAAAATCTTAAAGGAAGAGCCACAGAAAAATAAAGACTTGTTTTTCAAACGGTTTTATTCTCATTTATTTCAGAAAACAAAAGAAAACTCATTTGTGAAGGGCATTTCTGATTCATCTTTTCTTTTAAACAAATTTTCAGTAAGGGTACAAAAATAGTTTCCACCTTCAAGAACAAGAAGGAATGATCGTAAAACAACAAAAAATGACAAAAATCCACTCAGGGTGAAACAAAAAGGTTTGTATACATTATCCAAATTTTCTCATCTTTTGACGGTGATTCTCAAACTTCAGGTCCTTCTCCTCCAGGTATGAGCTGCAAAAACAAAATAATTATTAATAAAATGTATTTCTGACTAAATAAAGCAGTTACATTACAGAAAATTGCATAAGTACAGTAATTTAATCTGTTATTATTTAACTACTTAAATGGCTGAAAATATGTTTTAATGAATTATTTATATTAAAAAATGTTTCCTGATGTTTGACATAGAGGGCTTTTCATCTCATTAGTGAAAATAATCACAGGAATCCCGATGATCAGATGCAAAGATGTTTCACAAAACACAAAAACATTTTAGGAAATAAAAACATTTTGGTCAACAGCACAAAAACGATGTATGAAACAGAAGCAAAAAATATTCATAGACAAAAAATGTTTTTCATAAGAAGTTTGCGTTCAATGAAATGTTTTTGTAAATAAATATAACCTTTTTCTTTTTATCTTCATCTGCTTTGTCTTCCAGTATATATTTTTCATTTTTAATATGTTTGATATAAAACAATTTAATGTTTAAAAATAAAATAACTCTACAAGCACACGACTTCTGGCAACAGTGATACACAGAAATGTTTTTCACACTCCTTCGCTCACATCCTGTGGCACCAAAACACTTTTTCTCATTCATCAGTGGTCTAAACTGCATCTCTGTATTTATCTCCACATATTTACATCGTCTACCAGTAAGCGTGCATATCTGCTCTGAAGTAACTGTACAGATGTCGAAGTCACGCTCGGTTTGATACCCATCTGCAGAACACTGAACTCACCATGGTGATGTTGTTGCCGTTCAGGAGAATCTGGTCCAGTTTGGTTATCCTCCTCCCCTCTGGTGTGATTTCACTAAAACAGGAACAAAAGGTGAGTTTAACGAAAAAGAAAGAACTGATTGTTCTGCTTAAAGTTTCTGTTGTTGACTCACAATTCTGTCACGTCCTCCAGGACCATGTCTGAACACTGAGTTAAGGGGAAACTCAAACAGGTTGAGGGCATCAAGGAAATTATGCAAAATAAATTACATTCTTAAGTTTGGCTGCAGCTTCAAAAGGATACTGACAAAGTCATCGAACCCCAACAAGGTGCCGACGATTTCTTTGTCTGTTTTCATGACGATGTGAATTCTGGAGCCGATACATTTGTCCACGAGCTCTGGAGAGTGAAAAATAAAGAATGAATCAGGGTCAAGAAACTTGAATTTAAACTTAAAACATTAATAAAACTATAACAATACCCACTTAAATCCACAGCTTCAAAAACAGGAGCCTCTGGCACACAAAACTAGCAAACCATTTGTTTCCACTCATCTAAAGTTACAGCAATTTAAAACATAATTTAATATTAGGGATGCACCACATTACAGGTATGATACCAGTATCAGCAGAGAATTGCTTCAAACTGTTTTACAATTTTAATCAATTTTTTCCCTCTCGAGGAAAAAAAAAAACTCCAAGTGACAAAAATATGAGAATCGAGTTTTGATTTTATGTTATAAAAATATATTCTAAAACTAAACAGAATTTCCCTCTAATAGCCAAGGTGCATGCTGTTATTTTTTCATAAAATGTTGATCATGTAGTTTGAACCTAGACCGGTTTGTCTACATGGACAGTAAATTCTGAGCTGTGTTCACAGAACATTAACATGAACTCTCTGATCAATATTTAATCCTATTTAAAAACAAATAAAGGCCTTAACATGTGCTTATGCAAAACCTGACAAGGCCTAACACGAGGAGAACTGTTAAATTTCAGTATTTGTAATTTAAAACACTGCAACAACTTATAATAAGAGTAAGTGTAAGTAAAGAAAAAAATCTTGATTTTCAGTTTTTAAATCTTCTGCAAAAAACAATTTGTATTAGTCGATTTACTCGATTTATTGCCCAGCCCTACTTCAAACGCTGACCATCAGTTTCTGCAGATATGAACATTTCTGGCAATATTTACTGCCAGTTTTATAACCGACTATATCTGCTAAACACCCAGACAAGAGCTACATAACATGTGACCATGAGGACCAAAAATAAAAGATAAAATCACAAAAACACGCAATAAATGGGAAGAAGCAATTAAAGCATCAAGACAAGAAAACAATAAAAATAAAGACAGGCTAGAAAAAAAAATGGCGTAGAAATTCACAAGTAGAACTAAAAACTTAACAGAGAAGATAAAACAATAAAAGAGCCTTAAAAGTCATCTGTATTAGAATAAATGTGCAACATAATATGAACAGATGAATCAATGGGCAGAAAGTAAAGACAAGAAGCATAAAATAGATTAAATTAGTAACATTAATATGTAAAAAGAACAAAAGCCAACAAGAGGGGAAGGAGCTAGAAGAAAAGGGGATAGATAGGAAAAGAAAATAATAACCGAAACAATACAAAAAAAACTAAATTATATTAATACAAGAAAACTATACAGCAACAACAGTAAAACAGCAGCAGGTGAGGCTGGCCCACACCTGTGGTAATACCAGAGAAACAGACACTCCTCCCAGAAAAAACTAAATAATCTTAAATTAGCTCATAAATATTTTTATTTGGCTTCTGCTTAAATTATTAGCATGTGTATGCTAAAGCATGAGGCCAACGTTGACTAACAACAGAGCAAAACCGAGTCCAACATTAAGGTCCAAATAACCTAACCAACGCGGGATGTCTTACAGAGCAGCTGAAGACAAGTTATATTCAACAAAAACTTTATAAAATGAAGAATTCACAAACCGAGAGGCAGCAGCTGAGAGGGGTTTGTAGCTGGAGTAGCCGCCATCTTCATTCAATGATCATCAGGCAGAAGCAATCAAAACTATTTGGTCTGTAGCCAGGCTAAAGCAATCAAATACAACTTCATCGATCTGCGGCTGTCAGAGAGCGCATGGCTACGTTTAGGTATCGGACACAAATCTGTACATTGAACCAAAATAATTCGACTAACTTAACGATTTGAGCAGCAAGAACGAAATAACAGCGACAGAAAGAGACGCGAGAATCAAACTGTTACTCATTTTGTTTCCACAAGATGGCGCTTCTTTCTACTGAGGCCCATACATGACGTCACTCTTTAGCTGTAATAAAGAGTAGAGTTCAGGTCAAGATAGTTCACCACCACAATGTTATTTCTCTTTATGCTTGTTTTAGGCTCAGAATTTGTTCATTTCGTTTAATATGACACATTTTCAATATTCAACGACCAACATTATAATCTATATGGATCGAGATGTTGTTATTGCTTCTCTTTATGCTTGTATTGTGCTATATGTGCTATTGTGCTATATGAATAAACTTTGATAGATTGATTGATATTACTGATATACGCTCCAGCTATTTAAAAAGATATACATTTGATACTGAACCCATTTATATGTTGATTCTGCCTGAAAAGGTATTTTTTTTAATCTTATACCTGATATCACACCGTTCATGCCCCAGTATATAATGTGACTCTTCAGTTTACATAGCTCACTGTTATTGACCATAACTATTCATATGACCACTCATCGTTGTCACTTAATAGCACTTCCAGTGACATTAACTTCACATTTTCATATTCCAGCGGCCTTTATTTCTTATTGAATTAGTTTGCCTCTTATTTAAATCTTTTCTCCATCCAGCCATTATCTTTACCGCTTATTCCTTTTGGGGTCACGGGGGCTGGAGCCTATCCCAGCTGTCATTGGACAGGAAGTGGAGTACACCCTTGACTGGTTGCCTAGCCACTCATACCTAAGGGTAATTTAGAGTCAACAATCAAGCTTATGTGTATGATTTTGGTCTGTGGGAGGAAGCCAGAGTGCCCAGAGAGAACCCAAGTGTGCACAGGGAGAACATGCAAACTCCACACATAAAGGCCTTGACTGACACTGGGATTGAACCAGTAACCCTCTTGCCATAATAATAAAAAATAATAATAATAATAATAATATTTTTTCTTCTTATTATTGTAGTAATTGCTTTATTTGCAAAGCACTTCAAAATTAAAATGTTTACAAAGTGCTTTGACATAAACACATAGAATTCATTACGGTGCAGCCCAAATCTTTTCTCATTCTTGCTTTTTTTTTTTTTTTTTTAACTGTTTAGAAACAGAATTTCCCCACCAGTAAACAATTAAGAATAGACAGAAATGTTGATAATGCTAATAATGATGATAGTAATAATAATCATTAATTATTATTATGATCATTATTGTCATTTTAATGGTGAATAATAATGATAACAACAACAATAAAAATTAATGAAATGCCCATGCAGCATATTGACATAATTTATTTTATTGTTGTTGTCGTCATCAAAATCCTTTAAATAAATTACTATTATTATTATTATTATTATTCGTTTTT
This sequence comes from Cetoscarus ocellatus, assembly GCA_037902135.1. Taxonomy (NCBI): domain Eukaryota; kingdom Metazoa; phylum Chordata; class Actinopteri; order Labriformes; family Labridae; genus Cetoscarus; species Cetoscarus ocellatus. The sequence goes on from JBAMNC010001515.1 coordinate 29,981, forward strand.
TTAAATTTTTATAAGCATTATTTGCACAGCTTTTAACAGGCGACAAAAATATTAAGGAAATGAAAGTAAACAGACATTAAAGCAACGAAAAATACGCTAAAATTGTGGACTGGATCCACGTTGCTGCCTCAGTAATTTAGTTTGTAGGCATGCGCCAAATTACCAGACCATGTTAAGCATTTAACACCAAGAAAATTTACTGACATGCAGTTTCCAAACTACACAAATTAAGTATTTTTTTCCTTGAGCGACCATGTTTTTTCAAAGGCCACCGAGGAGGCGTACATTTTCGCGAGGTTTAAACACATTATTTTGAAAATCCTCTTCTAATCCAGAAGTGGTCTTCCGTGAACGCTCTCGCTCTGGTCCTGCTCTGGCGCAGGGGGACGAGGCGGAAGAGAACAGCTCTGTGGTTCTGTTGTGCCTCCTGCCTGCGGACCATACCGATCCAGGGGCTCGGACCAGCCCTGCTGCCTTGTTTACACCCCAGACTCGGACCCGAGACCACAGCAGGACTGCTGCAGCCCCGGGAGACCGCCATGGAGCCTCACGGTCACGGCAGAGACGATGCGAAGGGGCCGGTGCTTCATATCGTTGTGGTTGGATTTCACCATAAAAAAGGCTGTCAGGTAAACACATGCTAACAGGCTAACTGTTATTAACGGGTAATAACGGCTCCGTTACGCTTTATTAACGGTTACCATGGCTACAGAGGGTCGATACGAGTTTAATTTGAGTCCAACGATTATTACACCGATTTTAGTTCTGGGAAATATATCGGGATGTGTTGGTTATATCAGATAATGTCACATGATATTATATTTAAATGGTACTGCTTAAACCATGCAGGTTATGGTAATGTTAAAGAAGAAAAAATGATTGATATGAGTAGAAGAAGTGAGATTAAGCATTAATAATGTGATATATATCTATATTTGTGTGTTATTGTCCTGACAGGTTGAGTACAAATACCATTATTTTTACCCCAGGTATGAATATTTAATCAAAATTAAATGTGGTGCATTGTTTTCAGGTCCACATATACATGAGTTAATTTTGTTAGATTATTTCTGTAATATTATGTCAATATTATGTCAAACTATGAAGGTTGTTTTCATTTTGCACAATAATAATCCACCTAGACACGATAACACTTATACCTGCAAAAAATAGATGCTACCAGTGTGTGTACTCCTCTCAGTTTTAAATTATTTATTTTATTACATTATATTAATCTTTTTTTTATTTCATTCTCTATTTTATTTTATCTTCCCCTTGCAAAGTTTGAATTTTGTACGTAGGTCTTCCATTTGAGTTAAATTCTTTGTATCATCAATAAATAAATCAATCAGTCTTAATTTGTATAGCACAAGTTCATAGCAGATATTATCTCAGCACACTTTACAGTAGAGTTGTTACAGATGCACATTATGCTCACAGGCGGAAGAACACAAAGACACTTGCAGCATCGTAAAATAGTGCCAAACACAGACTTCCCAGAGGATGAATGAAGCTCTGAAACTTTTCGCACATTCAACCTAACATATTTTCATTGCTTGTTTTCATGTAAAAGTCACACAATTACACAAAATAACTGAACTCGTCCACAGCTGTGTACCTTACAGAAGGTCAGAGCTTGTTCTTCTTAAAGGTACAGCGCTCCTTTTCACAGACTATTGTCAAGTACTGAAATGTCCTTTTAAGCTTTTGTCCGTAATGATACCAATGATCATCGAATAAATTAGATTTATTTTGTTATTTTGAAACACATGGTTCTTTAGAGTATAAAGAGAATTTTGACAAGTGAGTGCAGGAGTTTGTCCACAATCTCTGATGGTAAAATACATAAAGATGACCTACATGAAGTGTTAAGAACTAAGATTTTGTTGCTGTGGTATCAAAAAGGTTCAGCTTTTATTACTATAATGTTATAAAACGTTGTCATTTTGGTTACATTACTTATGGGAGTGAAATACAAAGAGATATATCATGTGTACTGTCATTCAGCTAATAAATATAAACATATATGGTTTTGTTCCATATTTCCTGGGATGCACAAAACGATTGGCTCAGTGTTTGCTCAGATTATTATGGCTGATAAAGCAGCCATGAAATCAGCTCTGTATCCATATATAGTGTACTAGCAGAATACACAAGTGTGCCATAATGTTTTCCCTTATCAAAAGGGATGCACCATGTTGGATTTTTGTCGATATACTGATATTTTCCTTCAAGAGCAGAGTCTCTACTTTGCAAAAATGGACTTGTTGCTTTCAATGTGAGAGTCTGTGTGAGGACCAGATGAAACATATAAAAAACATTTAACTGTTGAAAAATGAACGTCTTGCTTTGTTAATGAACACATGCAGTGATGATGAGGTGAAGCATCATGATATATTTGTGTATTTTGCCGATAAATCAGCTGTAAATATCAGCAGTAATTTCACTATGGGACCGATGGTATCATGCATCTCTTCTTATCATCACTGAATGCCCTCGTGTAAGAGATGATACAGAATAACTTGATAAATAACTCCATGTTGTTTTTCATGTTCCTCTTCAGTTTATCACACATATAGAGCATCACAATGAGAGCCACAGTCAGTTCTTGCACATTAGAGACTAAATATTCTTTACAAAATAATGTGTAAATATCTACATTAGTGACGGCTTAATGAGTTTGTAATCATTGGCATGTTGGAAATCAGCAAATAACCAATATGGTGCATCTGTACTATTTCACAGCCCTGACTGAAGTGAATACAACCATCCAAGACCCCAAACACAGGGACATGTCTTATTTGTGAACTGCACAAACTGCTTGTTTTTATCGGCATTGTACCAAACCCAGCTTACAGGCAGCGTCCCTCCTCACTCAGTGCACTCATTAACCCCTCAGTGGTTGTTCAGATGCAGTGAGGAGAGGGGAACATCAGCTGTTGGCTTTGGGCTCACTCGCTTACATAACATGTGCTCTGCAGCCCGACTTGGACATCTTTACCCTTCACTTCATCCAGCAGCCGCAGCAACAGCAGTGCTCTGCATTTATTCAATACATCACAGGCTCCAGGATGCTCCAACTCTTAATGGGTACAGTTTTTGTCCTCACATAATCACTGATGACAATCTGATCTTCAAATTGGATCCTTAAACTACAACATTTACAATCTTCACTTTAGTACAAGCTGTACCAACGCTGTACAAGGAAGAATCAAGTGGTACTGATCTGTGCTGAGATACCACGGGAAAGAAACAAAAAGATCAGGCACCAATTATTCAGCAGTTTAGTATATCCAGTTTAGGAGGTGCCCTTTCTGACTGACAGTGGGTTCATTCTTAAAAGCTATCGTACTTTTCAGGTCTTTAAATTTAACAGAGACTATGAGCCAGTTTGACAACTTCTTTATCAAACACTGCTGTACTCTACTACCAGGATGTCAACGATTTAAAATGGCGCCATATTTCCTAAAAGAGGGATGAAGTTTGTCACCGACTATCTGTGGGTTTAAACAGACTCAGTTGTTACCAAGAGCTGTACTGATCACTTAAATCACCGTTCTTCTCCATTCTGATGCTCAGTTTGGACTTCAGCAGGTCAGCTTGACTGTGTCTACATGCCTGAATGCATTGAGTTGCTACCATATGATTGGCTGATCAGCTGTTTGCATGGACAAGCGGTTGAACAGGTGTGCCCAATAAAGTGGCCAGTGCATGGCTTAACACTCAAAAGTACAAAAACTGACAGGATAAGAACAGAGATCAACATTTTTCAGCCTAACAAAATAATCTGAAATGTGCCGAGTCATGATGTGAGCAAACATCTTTCAAGGCTGAGCTCCTGTTGTGGGAAAGTCGATGAAAAGCCTCATTTTTCTTCTTTACTTTAAGAAAACCTGTAGCTGTTTGTGTCAGCGTGAACCTGTTTTTCAGAGATGAAGGTCCGCTCTCTGCCTCCTGCACGACAAAAGCAGCGATAACCACCTGCTAATTAGTGAAAGTGTTTGCAGTGTGAGTGCTTCTAATGTATCTCCGAATTATTACCCCCACTCCTCCTCCTCCTCCTCCTCAAACTTCATTAAATTTACAGGCTGAGCCGAGCTGGAGGCCGTAAAAGCACAAACAGTGTCCTGTTGTTGTTGCTGCTGCTCTCCATCTGTCGACTCGTCAGCGGTCTCTGCAGCTGTTTCATGACGGAGGATAAAAAGACGAGTTTGGGTGAAGAAGTGAAGCCGGCAGAGCAGGCACGTTGCCCTCTTTGTTGGAGCTGATGGGTCAGGAGGATATCTGATCAGGGTTAGAGATCTCATGCAGGGTATCGGATTGAGGTCCCGGCTCTTTAATTCATCTTCTCTTTCATCCAACCTGCCGTCCACCTGTTTCTCGTCCACAGGGGCGGGTGTGTTTTTATTGAGAGCATCTCTTTGAGTAATCCAGATCCTCCTGAAGGTGTGAATCACTGTGGGCGGGGGTGTGTGGATATTCACGTGCTGTATTCAGGACCAGCAGGTTTCTGGTTAATCTCAGAACAGGCTGAACCACAGTGTGATCAGAGGGGAGCGTAATGAGGTCAAAGAGGAGCTTAAAATAGAGTTCATCATTTGGAGAAGGAGCAGAGAAGTCTGAGCGATCATCAGGCTTCATCGGTCAGATCAGGCTGAGTAACTTCAGTCTGTGGTTGGAGAGTTTCAGTTTTAGAAGAAGGAAGTTAAAAAAAGTGAAAGAGGACTGAAGTTACGCTCTCTGAGGCGCGCACTGACAGGTGATGCTGCTTTTCAGAAGATCGTCGAGAATCAGAGACAGAAAATGGATCATTTTGTGTTTCATAAATTTGGAAATTTGTAGCTCTGGAACTTTCCTGCTAAAAATGTATCTACATTTAATAAAGATGTTTAAGAAATACTTACAGCAGTAAAAGTAAAAGGATCAAGTAATAAGGTAGTGGAACGTTAATATAGGAGAAAATTGATAATGAGGAAGTTATTTACCTTTACCAAAAGGAAGAAAAGGTAGAAATAAGGAAAAATCAAAGCATGTATGGTAAAAAGGGATGGCAAAGGCAAGAAAAATGAATGAATGAATGTTAGCTAGGAAGCAAAAAAAGGGACGCAGCTGAACAGGATGTAAATAAGTTAGTAAACAAAAAAAGCATGCAAGCAAACAGTCAAACAAACAGTATGCAAGCAAAACAAACAAGGATGCAAGAAAAATAGAATAAAAATAAGCAAGCAAATAGGATGCAAAGCAAACAAGCAAATAAGGATAAAAGGAGAACAAGGTTTCAGCGGTTTAAACCGAATGCAGATGTTGCAAACAAAAAGGTGTGGAAGGATGTAAGCGAATAGCAAAAAAAGGATGTAAAACATGCAAGGAAATGAAGGAAACAAATTATTGAATCAAGTAATGTAAGGAAAGTACAAGCAAGAAACTAAAATTGCAAACAAAAGAATGCAATAAACCAAACCTTTCCAAGCAAAGATCAGGATGCAAGAAAATAAAGATGAAAATAGAACGAAGTTTCAGTGGTTTAAACCAAATGCTGAATGCAAGTGAGAGCAGAGAAAGGATGCAAGCAAATAAAAGACAGAGGCAAGGAAGCAACAACAAAGGATGCCAGCAACCAAGCAAAAAGGATGTAAACACCGCAGAAAACAAAGGATACACACTATTAAGCAAGTAAGCCAAATAAGATGCAAGCAAGCAACTAAAGGATGCAGTTGAACAAAGGATGTAAAGCATGCAAGTTAGTGAAGGAAACAAACCAGCAAGCAAGTTAAAGAAGCAAGCAATTCAAGGAAAGTAGCAAACAATTAACTTAAATTGCGCACAAATTAAGGATACAAACAGGTAAACAACTTGAGGCTGCAATCAAATAGAATAATGCATCCAAGATGAAAAAGTTGCAAGCAAATAACGGATGGGAGCTTAAAAAAAAGGACCAGCTAATTATAACCTCCAGTATTCAGTTAAAATAGGGATGCAATCAAGTGAAGGATGCAGAGCCAGAAAGCACAGAAAGCAAGCAAACTAGATCCAAGCAAGTAAAGGAAACAAGGAAATCAGGTGTAAAACACGCAATGGATGCAAGGAAACAAGGAATCTAAGCAAGATAATAAAGGATTCATGCTAATGAATGATGCAAGAAGGTCAAAATATGGAAGGAGATCAAATATGAATAATGATTTAGGATGCAAAGAAGGAGGGAGGGAAGTAAAAGGAGGAAAGAAGAAACTAAAGAAAAATTAACTGTATAATTAAATGAAAAATAAAAAGAAATTTCCACTTTTCAGTTAAATACACTGAGATGATGAAGGCAGAAGCAGCTGATGGCAGAGCATGAAGCTCTTACGTTACCTGTGAACAAAAACTAAAAGGTGAAAGTGTTGATTTATCCTCTTTCTTTCCTTCAGGTGGAGTTCTCGTACCCTCCGCTGATGCCTGATGAAGGTCACGACAGTAACGTTCTTCCTGAGGAGTGGAAGTACCTCCCTTTCCTCGCTCTGCCCGATGGAGCTCACAACTACCAGGAAGGTACCTCTGCTTTGTCAGGCCTTTATTTAAAAATCAGAACTTTGTGTCCATAAATCACCCAGAAAACATGAGCAGGGATGTTTGTTTCATAGGAAGTCATTGGTACGGGGCTTTTGTTGTGCTTCTGGCTTATTCCTTTAGCGCTCAGAGTGATAAAGAACCAGAGTCCAGACTTTAGAGAGCGAGCAGGACTCTGCAGTGACACGCAGCCTCCTGTCAGGCCGTCCCGTCTGCTGTGGCTGCCGTCATGTGACTGTGTGGTTCAGGCCGTCCTGGGAAAACAAACAGACAAACTGAGCCAAAGTTCACATCAGAGTCTCCAGTGAAAGAATCTGCTGAGCCATCGGAGATCCAGGCCTCAGTTTTCGTGTTTTTTCCTCTGACAAAGATGTTAAGATGTTTTTTTAGGATGAAGCAAAATGAGAGGTTTCATCTTTTAGTGTTAAAAGAGGAAATGTGTCTGGTTTTAATCAAAGCTCAGCTCTCAGAGGGATCCTGCTGGTGTCTTTTTTATGGGCCAATGAGGCCAGAAATCTTGGCGTAAAGCAGAGGCGGGCAACTTTGATTACCAACAGGGCCACAACGGTGTTTTTCAGTGCCCGAGGGCCGCACGGTTACATTTTGTTGGGCACTCTCAGTTAGGAAAAAATATATAAATAAATAAAAACTAGCAAATACTGTACACCTTCAAAGAGGAAATACCAACATTAATATCTTTTAACTCAAACACAATTAGGGATTTAAGATTTAACAAGCATGATGCATAACTTTATTTTTATTAGTAATCTTTTTCAGAAATATAGTAATGGATAAAGAAAAAAGAGATTATACATATTATATATTTTTTATATATATATTTTTTCTCCTTTCAACTCAAAACAACACCAGACCCTCACAAGAGGGCCAACAGCATGAGCAGTGGAGCAAAGTCTCTGTACAGTTAAATAAGATTAAATAAACTCAAAGTGTAACAGTATAGTATAATGGCGGATAAAACAAGATAACATAAAAATAAATAAATAAAAAGTCTGGCATTAATATCTCAATATAATGGAAAGACCAACAAAATAAATAGATTTATAGTTAAAGTAAAATATGTTACATGTATAAAATAAAAAGGGAAAAAAAGAAAAGAAAAGGGGGGGGTGAGAAACAAATTTAAAGGAAAACCTTTTACAGAGTGCCATGATGCATAACTAAAGCCAATTTACGCTTCTTTATAATGCAATGAAAGCATGAATGTTTACCAGTTTTAAAGCACAAATATATTACCTTTGCCATTGTTTCCAAATATAGTTTTTACTAATACTGTATATTATATTTTAATGCCTTATAAAAGATATTTAGAGACACAATCATAACAAAGTAAGTTCTTTAATGACTTGTAAAAACAAAGCATGGAGCAGAAATCGAAGGTTAGTAGAAATCCATCCTAATTTGTGCTTTATGTAATACTGGTTACTCGTAATTAATCATATTTAGCCGTTGTTGTTATGTCTTCCTCTTATTTCCAATTTGTTTTCTTTTTTGGGGAATGATTGGAAGGCTGCATTGAGTGAGGTGAAGGGCCGCAGGTGGCCCCCAGGCCGCCAGTTGCCCACCCCTGGTGTAAAGGACTAAAGTCCTGCAGCACTTTCTGCGTCCACTGTGTCCTTTTGTTTCTTCAGCTCCAGTGTGAGCTGCAGACCTGCAGCTGATTAAAAAACAGAGCTGTGACAGACTCCCTCTGCACTGCGGATCGTAAAAGCAGCAGCCACAGCGTGAGACTCAGGCTGCAACAGCGGAGACGTCATCGTTCTCCTGCGAGGAGCATCACAGCGTAAACACAGACGTGCTCAGAAATCAGACTGTTTCTCTGGACGCTGTTCGCTCCGGGTTTTGACATGACGACTTTTAGATCCCTCAGAATGTCCGACATCTTTCAGCTGAAATAATCCACCATACATCTACTCCAGAATAAAAGGGAGAACAGAAAAACAAAAAACTCTGAAATTGAATCTGGAATTAAAAAATCACTTCAGAGGAGGTCGGATTGTTTTCAGTAAATGGGGTCTCAGATGTCCAGATTGTCTTTGAATGCATCACAGCTGATTTGATTTGAGCTCAGGCCTGCTCCACAGCATGACATCAGCCTGAAATAAACTGAATTAATGATCATTGTTATTACCCAGAGTCCTCTCTGGGTGTTTCTTCAGCTAACAGTCATCTCAAACAGCAGTGTTAGTATCAAGTGCTTTCATGGCTTCAGTTAAAACTTTAAGATGGTTAATGTTTCTCTGCAGCTTTTAGTGGAGTTTATTTATACAAAAATGTCTGCTTCAGCATGATTTTAACTCATGGGAAAGCCTGATATAAAGCAAAAATCAGTTGGCTGGAGGGAAGAGTATCCATCTATGAGTATACTTTCATGGGGAAAACTTGTAGTAATACTGTGTTAAATCATGTTTAGAGAAGAAGGAGCCCAAATCTAAAAAACAGCCCACGATGCTCGATTATTTAATTATAATTGTTAAAATTTATTTAAGAACTCACAGGCCTGGTTCCAAACATTGTGTGTTTTCAATAAATTAAAGAAGTAAACGTTTTTTGTTTTTTTTTGCTTGACCTTCGAAGGCTTTTTATGGTTTAGCGCCTGAATGTTTGATGTGCATGTGTTTGCTGACTTTTTGGGGATGCTTCAATTGTGCAGTTGGTAGTAAGATATACCATATATAGAAATGACTGAAAGTAGTTCTTTTTAGATCACACCTACGTCATAAATAAAATGTATTTTTGACGGTATCAGTAAAATCAAACCTCATCTGCTCTTTTAAAAGCCAAAACACTGATTTATTTACCTGCTGAGAGAAAACACGCCCTATTTGAGAGCTTATTCTCTCAATTTAAGAATGATATGCAAGAAACTGCACAATCTTGATTCAAGGATTTAAAGCTAAAGTATTGGCAGGAAATACAGTATCTGCAGAAATGTTCATATCTGCATATACAGATATTGTACTGATAATATCGTGCATCCCTAGAAAAAGCTAAATTGATTCCTAAGTAAATACAACAAGGAAATTTTATTGCAAAACTTGCTAAAGAGTTTTGATCTGCTGCGTGTAGTCAAACATAACAGAGTAAAAAGTTCCTCTAAAGTTATTCTGAAGATATTAGCATGACCAGTGCAATTCAAGCACCTCCATCTCTTCTATACATACCTCGGGTTTGTGATCGATGATTCTGCCTTTTAAGCTTCATATTGAGCAACTTTTAAGGAAGTTAAGGCTGCAGCTTTCACTTCAGAAACAAGTCTTGTTTTTCTTTTGCTGCAAGAAAGTGTCTTGTTGCTGCTACTTTCATGCCTCTGATTGACTATGGTGGTATTTTATACCTGCATGCATCTTCTCAAAGCCTAAAATCACTGGATACTGTTCATCATGGAGCTCTAAGGTTCATGATAAATCTTTAGGCTCTAACTCATCACTGTTCTGTGTATGAGTGAGTTGGTTGGCCCTCTTTGACCATCCACAGACTGAATCATTGGCACATCCTGATTTATGAGGCTATACTTCTTCTTTCATCATACCTGAGTAACTACATTCATGTGAGAAGTTCTGCAGGAAAAACTGGGTCAGTCTCTTAAAGTGCAGGTTAAAGGCTTTAGAGGAAGATGAAGCAGCTGTAGATGCTCTGACTGATGATTTTCTGCTCTGTAGCTCTGATTTGATTGGTTGACGTGTCTGTATCTGTGTCTGTAATTGTTTTATGTCTGTAACTTTGTAAATGTGCTGCTGCCAGGACACTCTGTAAATGAGATTTTTAATCTCAATGATGCTCTTCTGGTTAAATAAAGTTCATGTATACATTAAATTCAGCAGGAATTGAGGGAGTTTACACAAAGCTTGGGCTCCAGCGTGCAGCTGTGGTTTGAGGATGCCGTGATGTTGGAGCAGCTTTGTTGTGAATGAACAGGTTGGAGTGGTTGGTACATTTTGTCCAGTTTAACCAGTTTAACTGCAAACAGGCTCTGAGTCCTCCCTGTACGCGGTCTCCTCAGCTCAACTGTCTTAAAGTTCATTTCTGCTCTTTTGTACGGCCTGTCTTATGTAACCGTGCTCCCTCTGAAGCTTTTCTTTCGCTGTCAGGTGAACATCAGCCTGCACAAACTGAACCTCTCCTCCATGTCTTCACCCGGCCTTACACTGTGGGAAATGGCCTTTCTGCTCTTGGCTTGAGAAACACACTGCACTATAGTGAAGTTAATACACTGATATACCTCAGTATTTTGTGGCGTAATATTGCATTGGTAATTTAAATGCAACATAGTGACATTTTATTATTCAACATTTTTTAGAGTGCATGTTCTCCCCGTACATGCTTGGGTTCTCTCCAGGCAATCTGGCTCTCTCCCACAGACCAAAAACATGCTCATTACTCTGAATTGTCCCTAGGTATTTATTTTTACTTTTTTTATTTGATTTATTTTACACAGTTAAAGAAAGACAATGCACACAAAACATATTTCAAAAAGCGTGTGTTTGGGAGTGGTAGAAAGCTGCAAATGGCTGATACAAACCACACCCCAGAGACGATGAAAGGTAAATACTGAACCACCAAAAATAAAATATTAAACTTCAGATATAAGGGGCAACAATTTCATACAAAGAAACAGCTTCCCTAATTGAATAATTGTGAAATTTTGAATTATTGACAAAATAATTTCGTAAACAGACTGGTAAATCTGAGTTTGATATAAGACTTTAAAGACAAAAATTCATGTTTGGAAGATGTTAATGTTGCAAAAGGATGGGATATTTCCAGTAAATTTCTGCACATTTTCCATGGGAATTATGGGAATTTATGGGAATCTTCCACATTTTCCTCACAGTGAAGCAGCAGCTGAAGACACACAAACTAACCTCTCCTTCATGTCTGCTGCAGTTTGGCTGTTAGAGGAGTCATTTGTGTTCTGCAGTAAATGTGTAAGACATAAACCAAGTTCCTGAACATTAATCTGCTTCATCTTGTTTTTCAGACACGGTTTATTTCCACCTCCCGCCGCTCAGTGGAGACATGAAGTGTGTCTATGGAGTGTCCTGTTATCGCCAAATAGAAGCAAAGGTCAGATTTTTAAATATTGTCTTATAGTCCTGCAGAAATGTAAATTAAAATGTCATTTTTTAAGCCATTGATTCAAGATTCAAAGTGTTTATTGTCATTTGCACATTAAGAAACATGCTTCCCTGCACAATGACATTTCTACTCTGCTGTCCACAAGGACTGCCAGGTAACAGGTATAAAACTAAGAAAAAGATTTAAATAGGACTGCTTGGCCTTTTTCTTCAGCCATTTTCACCTTTTTTAAGGTACATCTGGAGATAAACATGAAATATTTTCTGCAGAAGACTCGAAAAAGTAAAAATCAAGATTTTTTTTTCCTGCCTTAGTCCAATTGCAAGTTGTTGCAATGTTTGAAAAATGTACAGTTTTCATGATGGTGGGCCCTGTCGGGTTTGCACGAGCACTTTAATAGGTTGTATTTGTTTTTTAAATGAGATTAAATATTGATCAGAAAGTTTCGTGTTAATGTACTGTGAAAATACCTCAACCATTAGTGTGTATGTAGACAAATCTGCCTATGTTTGAACTAAAAAATCAACATTTTATGACACACACTTTAACTCTAAGAGAGAAATTCTGGTTGGTTTGGGATTATATTTTGACAACATAAACGCAAGACTTGATTTCTGTAATTTTTGTGTCACTGGGAGGTTTTTTCTTTTTGAGAGGGAGAAAAAAATGGATTAAATCGAGTGTTGTGGAATAAAATCTAGGATTTTACTTTTAGGCCATATCACTCAGCCCTACCTTTCATCTTTCCTAGATATATATTTAGTTATCTATGTATTAATCTATGTACCCATGCTTCCACGTGTATGTGTGGTTCAGACTAAGAGTCTGGCTCTGGACCAAGAGTAGCTGAACATGAACATGTTGTGTAGAGTTACACGGACAATACATAGAACCTGAACCATGTCTGTGAACACATAAAAGCAAGTGAATTACGTGTGTGTGTGTGTGTGTGTGTGTGTGGGTCCACTGGGGCTGTGCCACGGCCGTATAATAAACCATCCAGATAATCCCAGTCATGTCTCCAGAAGTTTGTTTCCAGCATCTGATGAACATCTCATACTATCAGTATCGTTCGAACATCTCAAATGTATGTGCAGCAGTCACATCACATGACAATGTCATGGCAATGTCTGTCACATGACTTAGAGCACATCACGCTGCCATTTGTGTTGTTTAATGGAAACCAGAACAGCTAATTTCTGGTTTCCTTGATGATCTTTGATAAAAGCTCGTCTGATAAATCCACTCTGTTAGGGACCGATCTTTATCACAAGTCCAGCAGTTCAAAGAGTGACCGTGTTAAATGGAGGCTCTCCGCTGATTTTTTTTCCCTGTTTAGCTTTTTTAAAAGAATATTAAAAACCCAATTCCAATGAAAGTGGGACATTGTGTAAAACATAAATAAAAACAGAAAACAATGATCTGCAAATCCTCAGTCAACTGAATATACTACAAAGACCAGATATCTAATGTTCAAACTGGTAAAATGTGTTGTTCTTTTACAAATATTCACTCATTTTTAATTTAATGCCTGCAATATGTTTCAAAAACACTTGGACAGGTGCAACAAAAGGCTGGGATTGTTAATTGGAAACAGGTGAGTGTCATGATTGAGTATAAAAGCAGAATCCCTGCAAGCAAATAGTCCAACCGTTTAAGGACTTTTTCAACACATAATTACAAGAAATGTAGGTATTTCTTCTTCTACAGTCCATAATATCCCCAAGACATTCACGATTTTGCAGCAAGGCCAGAAACCAACATTGAATGCCTGTGATCTGTGATCCCTCAGGCAGCACTGCATCATAAAGCAGCATCATTCTGTAAAGGACATCAGCACGTGGGCTCAGGAACACTTCAGAAAACCACTGTCTGTTAACACAGTTCATCTCTACATCTACAAGGTCAAGGTCACAGCAAAGGTCAAAAGACAGCACCTGTGATGGTCTGGGGGGGTGTTAGTGCCCATGGCATGGGTAACCTGCACATCTGTGAAGCTCCATTAATGCTGAAAGGTACATACAGGTTTAGGAGCAACATGCTGCCATCCATGTTTCTCAGGGACGTCCCTGCTTATTTCAGAGACAATGAAGACACATTCTGCTCGTGTTACAACAGCAGGGACTAGACTGACCTGCTGCAGTCTACACCTGTCTCCACTGAACAGGGACTAGACTGACCTGCTGCAGTCCACACCTGTCTCCACTGAACAGGGACTAGACTGACCTGCTGCAGTCCACACCTGTCTCCACTGAACAGGGACTAGACTGACCTGCTGCAGTCCACACCTGTCTCCACTGAACAGGGACTAGACTGACCTGCTGCAGTCCACACCTGTCTCCACTGAACAGGGACTAGACTGACCTGCTGCAGTCCACACCTGTCTCCTCTGAACAGGGACTAGACTGACCTGCTGCAGTCCACACCTGTCTGCACTGAACAGGGACTAGACTGACCTGCTGCAGTCTACACCTGTCTGCACTGAACAGGGACTAGAATGACCTGCTGCAGTCCACACCTGTCTGCACTGAACAGGGACTAGACTGACCTGCTGCAGTCTACACCTGTCTGCACTGAACAGGGACTAGACTGACCTGCTGCAGTCTACACCTGTCTCCACTGAACAGGGACTAGACTGACCTGCTGCAGTCCACACCTGTCTCCACTGAACAGGGACTAGACTGACCTGCAGCAGTCCACACCTGTCTGCACTGAACAGGGACTAGACTGACCTGCTGCAGTCTACACCTGTCTCCACTGAACAGGGACTAGACTGACCTGCTGCAGTCCACACCTGTCTCCACTGAACAGGGACTAGACTGACCTGCTGCAGTCCACACCTGTCTGCACTGAACAGGGACTAGACTGACCTGCTGCAGTCTACACCTGTCTCCACTGAACAGGGACTAGACTGACCTGCTGCAGTCCACACCTGTCTGCACTGAACAGGGACTAGACTGACCTGCTGCAGTCTACACCTGTCTCCACTGAACAGGGACTAGACTGACCTGCTGCAGTCTACACCTGTCTCCACTGAACAGGGACTAGACTGACCTGCTGCAGTCTACACCTGTCTCCACTGAACAGGGACTAGACTGACCTGCTGCAGTCCACACCTGTCTGCACTGAACAGGGACTAGACTGACCTGCTGCAGTCTACACCTGTCTCCACTGAACAGGGACTAGACTGACCTGCTGCAGTCCACACCTGTCTCCACTGAACAGGGACTAGACTGACCTGCAGCAGTCCACACCTGTCTCCACTGAACAGGGACTAGACTGACCTGCAGCAGTCCACACCTGTCTCCACTGAACAGGGACTAGACTGACCTGCTACAGTCCACACCTGTCTCTACTGAACAGGGACTAGACTGACCTGCTGCAGACCACACCTGTCTCCACTGAACAGGGACTGGACTGACCTGCAGCAGTCCACACCTGTCTCCATTGAAAATGTGCAGAGCATTATGAAGCACAAAATACGATAATGGAGACTTCGAACTGTTGAGCAAATGAAGTCAAACATAAAGCAAGAATGTGAGAGAATTCCACCAACAAAGCTTCAACAGTTAGTGTCTTAGTGAGAGTTGTTAAAATTAAAGGTGATGTCACAGTGGTAAACATGCTCCTGTCCCAGCTCTTTTGGTATGTGTGGAAGGCATTGAGTTTAAAATGAGTGAATATTTGCAAAAGAGCAATAAAGTTCATCAGTTTGAACATTAATATCTTGTCTTTGTAGTATATTCAATTAAATTTCAAAATGATTTTCAAATCACTGTTTTCTGTTTTTATTGTTATATTTCCTAAATACTGTCCCAACTTCAGTGGTTTTAAGGTGTGTGTTTGTGTATCTACATTATTTTGGCTGCGTGCTCTTGAAGCTTCGCTGCTCTTTTTTCCATCTTGATGTGATTGGAAGCAAACAGAGGAAGTATGATGCCATGATCCTCTGCTCTATTTCCGTCCCCCTGCCCTCATGAGCTCTGCAGACCGTTAGTCACACTCAGCGTTTGGTCTGTGGTCATTTATTTATTTATTTTCTGTTTCTTTACTCCCCCCCTCAGGCCCTGAAGGTCCGACAGGCTGACGTCACCAGAGAAACGGTCCAGAAGAGCGTGTGCGTCCTCAGCCGAGTGGTGAGTCAGGCCGTGATGATATCAAACAAACAGAAGGATCCTGATTTCAGGGCTTCAGCCTGGAGGTTAGGACTTTACGGGTCAGCCGCTGAACCATGAAATATCGGCGTTACTGAGCCACGATCATGTGGGGCTTTCTTTCTTCAAGATGGCGACGGCTTTAAATGAGCTTCTTCTTTAATGTTAAGAATAAATCCTGAGAGGCTTGATGTGCCTGTCTGAAGTGAGAAAAGAATCAACACGAGGGGTCCCAGGAGAGAGATCGTCCTGTATCTGCCTCCACTGGGGTTTAAATGACTGGAAGGAAACTTTTTAATGTTGGAAGGAGGACTCACAACAGGACTTCAGCCTCAGAAATGATTATATAAGACATTTGATGAGATGTGAGAAATATAAGAATCTGTTTCAGCCTGATGTGAAGTACAGAATTAACAGCACGTTTTAAATGACTG
Organism: Cetoscarus ocellatus; assembly: GCA_037902135.1. NCBI lineage: Eukaryota > Metazoa > Chordata > Actinopteri > Labriformes > Labridae > Cetoscarus > Cetoscarus ocellatus. The sequence goes on from JBAMNC010001515.1 coordinate 46,212, forward strand.
TTACGAGCAGCTGTTAGGGGAAAGGGAAGTAACATAAAAACAGATGTTTAGAGGTCAAATTAAAGTTATTTATCAACAAATGCAAGGCTTTTTTTTAACATAACTAGTAAAACACTCAGAGAGCGCAGACCTTTGCCAAGCAGCTCAGTTACAGCAGTGGCTTTTCCACAACCTCTGTAAAAGATACAGTTCTGGGCTTGGAAATGGAGTCACATCAGCTTGAAAAACGTTGACATCAGTTTGCAAATAAACTCCCATAATGAAGTAAAGAGGACGAATCCCAATGAATGGGATTTGCCATTATACACTTCAATGTTTTTTTGTGATGTTAATCTGGATCAGGTCCAGATGAAATGTACCTTGATGATAGAGACATATGATATATACACTGCCCGGCCAAAAAAAAAGTTGCCACCAAAAAACAGGGTCACACACTCTAATATTTCATTGAACTGCCTTTAGCTTTGATTACAGCACGCATTCGATGTGGCATTGTTTCGATAAGCTTCTGCAATATCACAAGATCTGTCCCAGATCATAGCACTGCCCCCACAGGCTTGGACAGTAGGCACTAGGCATGATGGGTGCATCACTTCACCTGCCTCTCTTCTTACCCTGATGCTCCCATCACTCTGGAACAGGGTAAATCTGGACTCATCAGACCACATGACCTTCTTCCAGTCCTCCAGAGTCCAATCTTTATGCTCCCTAGCAAACTGAAGCCTTTTTTCTGGTTAGCCTTACTGATTAGTGGTTTTCTTAAGGCTACACAGCTGTTCAGTCCCAGTCCCTTGAGTTCCCCTCACATTGTGTGTGTGGAAATGCTCTTACTTTCACTATTAAACACACCCCTGAGTTCTACTGTTGTTTTTCTTCTATTTGATTTGGTCAAACGTTTAAGTGATCACCGATCACGATCATGCAGGATTTTTTTCAACCACATTTCTTTCTTGAAATGTGATTTCTCTCTTGAAAGATAATCACACGTGCAGTAACAGAGGCTCGTACCTATTTGCTTAGTTAAATCCAGGTGGTTACTTTTTTTTGGCCAGGCAGTGTATTATCCTGTGAATTTTGTAGCAAATCCATTAAAAAAATGGCAGAGATATGTTTTTTTTTTTTTTTTAAATACAACCCGATGTTAACTGCTGGGATTTTTAGATAATTTGGGGAATTTTTTGCATCCAGACAAATAATATCACAACCAAAGTGATAATAATGGCTTCTTCCTTGGACCATAACGCTAACAGACAAACAAACAGACAAACATACGTCGGTGAAAATATACCGTCCTCCTATACAACAGGAAGGCAACTAAGGACTAAATAAGTGCTGCTGAAACAGCAATGACCTGAGATTTAAGTGTCTCGAGCTGTCAAGATCTTTCAAACCTTGTCCTTACTCTGTTTTTACTTGCAAGAAAGACACAAAATCTGTCAGTTAACATTTATTGCAATAAGTTTGGTATCATGGCTAGATATGGTACAGATGAACCAGTAAATACTCTGAGAGTCGAGAGTAGATCAATCAGATTCCTTAAAACTGGCAACAAAGATGAAGTTAATGGGGAACGAAAGTTGCTAACCTCATTCAAACATACAGAAAACTCCAAAATTGTACCTTTTTTTTTTTTTTTTTTTTTTAACCTCCGCCAAAGAGGTTATGTTTTTGCCAGCATATGTTTGTTTGTTTGTTTGTTAGCAAGATTACCCAAAAACTACAGGACAGATTTTGCTGAAATTTTCAGGAGATGTTGGTAATGGCTCAACTTAGAAATAATCAGGTTTTGGTGGTGATACGTATATTTGTCTGGATGCAAAAAATTCTCACAATGTCAAAAAATCTCATAAGTTACCATTGGGCAGAATTTGAAAAAATAATGTCTGCCATTTTCTAACAGGTTTGCTTCCAGTTTTACAGGATAATATGGGGTCCATGTTTCTATCATCAAGGTAAATTTCATCTGGATCCGAACCAGACTGATGTCAGAAAAAACACTGAACTTTATAATGGGAAATCTGGGCTGTCCCCTCTGTGTTTCCTCCTGCTTAAAGGGCACAGAGTGAACATGAAAGTCTGGGAATTTCTGGGTAGGTCACCTTGAAATGCTGCTTCACTGGAGATGGCAAACAGACTAAAACATCCAAACAACAATGAAGCACAATGAGGACAAACAGTCACATGATGCTGTGGCGTAAAGAAGGATCCCTGATGGATGAAGCTGATTTGAGACCTCTCACTTCTCTCCTCCAGCCTCTCTACGGTCTCCTTCAGGCTAAGCTGCAGCTCATCACTCACGCCTACTTCGAGGAGAAAGACTTCTCCCAGATCTCCATTTTGAAGGTGAGAGTGTGACACCTGCCCGTTAATGTTTAACGCCGCTGTTATCACCTCCGCTCACCTGCCGCTCCCTCTTCCTGCTCTGGTCCTGCAGGAGCTGTACGAGCACATGAACGGCTCTCTGAGGGGCTCGGCTCTGGAGGGCTCTCAGGTTTATCTCAGTGAGTAAGAAAACTTCTCAACACGTCAGCCATGAGGAAGAGGTTCAGTGAAGAGTGATGAAGTCAAATAATGTCCGAATATGACACAAATATTTGACTTTAGTTTAATCAAGAAAGTCAAAGAAAAAAGGAGGAGCCCAAAAGACTGTGGCTGTTTGTTTCAGAGGATTAAAGCCTCCAAATGTTTAACCAATCTGCACTTCCTGTTACACTTCCTTTATTAGATGGAGAGATAGATAGACAGACCACAGTTTGCACAATTAAGGCACAAGTACACACTTAAAATGAAATAAGTGTTTAAAAACAAAAAGTATAAAAACAAACAGTAAACAGAGAAAAGTGATGGAGTGCTGAGATTAAGAATAAGAATACAACTGGATTATTGCTTTGACAACAGACTACAAACTATTTACAGCTGAGAAGTCTTACGGCCTTAGGATTTTTTACTAAAAGTAAAATATCGAGGGAGTGATTCGGGAAAGAAGTCAGTTACACGAGGCTTTGTGCACTAACATAAAGCCAATTCAAGCATCACGGGTACATATCTTAAACTGCTTTTAATTTTTAAAAGTGTTTTTAAGTCAAACTGCACACTGACTAAATTACACAAAAAGCTTTTGCATTGTTAAGTGATGATTCTCTGAAGCTTCGCTTCCAGTTTCACCCACGTGTCCAAACACTGTCGACATATTTGTTCTATTTAGACTGCATTCTTTCTTATTTGGTTAAAATTAAGATACGATAAGATAAGATAATCCTTTATTGATCCCAAGAGGGGACATTCAGGGGTTGAAAGGTTAAAGTAGCATGTATTAGAGGTCAATAGAATAACTTATAATATGACAGATGCACATCAACAAACTGTACACATAGCAAACAAACAAAATATAATCAGATAAAGTAGAGGTATTTACAGTTATTAAAATTAACAGAGTAAAGTGTCAGGACACCTGAGGCATTCTGTGCAGTAAATGAATGTTAGAGTGCAAATTATTTTATCTTGAATTATTGTGCAGTAGTAGACTGTAAAAAGAGATATTGTAAAATGAGGTGCAATGTACTTAAATGACATATTAACAATACGGATAAAAAAACTGGTTCAGAGGGTGTTATGAGTATTAAAGTGAAACCACGTCATCACATTTCTGAACTAAAAACCTCAAAATCTTATAATATGAAGTAAAGTTTTGGTAAGACTTGAGTATGGGTTTCCTTTCTTTAACCAGGGCCTCTTAATTTCTTATTAGAAGTTTGTGAAAGTTTTATTGGTCCATAGTTTTGCTTCTTTTTTAAATAACACAACTTATGTATCATGTCAGGACTTGTTGATGTTAACATCTCATAATTATGCATGCATGTCTTTCTGTGTCAGGTTTATCACCCAGAGATTTGATACTGCACTTCAGACACAAGGTAAGAGAATCACAGCTGAAAATAAAAGTTAACGTTCAGGTTTTTCAGTTGAAGTTTACTCACTGCTGTTGTTTTTAGGTTCTTATCCTCTTTAAGCTCATCCTGCTGGAGAAGAAGGTAAAACAAGAGTCAAATATTCTCATAATTTACAGGAAAATTACTTTTCTGTTTGTAATCTTTGATTTCTTGCCTGCAGGTCCTGTTTTATGTGTCGCCCGTCAACAGACTGGTCGGAGCCCTGATGACGGTTTTGTCGCTGTTTCCAGGTCAGTGCCTCCTGGAGAAAAGACTTTTCATACATCTGCTGCCCCCTCGAACATGACAGGGGCTCTTTTGTGATGATGGAGAAAAGATGACCCGCAATACAAAATATGACGAGACAGAAAAGAAAGAAATGCAACAACTAAAAACAGCTGTGTGAGCATATAAAGCTGAAAATATAATTTTATTATGGAGACAAAAAGGTTTAAAATGGTCCACTTACTTTTGAGGCTTTGTTAAAAGTATGTAATTGATGTATATTATGGTCTGTTGGCCTGAAGAGTTTTACTGAAACAAAAGAAAACAGAGAGTCCATAAACAAACTAGAAAAGCACTCAGAGAGCGCAGGCCTCCGCCAAGCAGCTCAGTTCCTGCAGTGGCTTTTCCACAACCCCTGTAAAAGATATAATCCTGGATCACCAGATCCAGACTAGAGCCAGGATCGAGACCAAACTCAGCACATACATGGAGGTTGTTATCCTGTATGAACACAACAAGTTTTGGGAACATGACTTATGAACTATAGAATGGTGTCAACGGGATTTCCCATTATAAAGTTCAATGTTTTTTGACGTCAGTCTGGATCGGATCCAGATGAAATTTAACTTGATGATAGAGACATGGACTCCATATTATCCTGTGAAACTGGAAGCAAATCCGAGAAGAAATGGCAGAGATATGATTTTTTAAATTCAGCCCAATGTGAACTTGTGAGATTTTTTTAAATTTGGGGAATCTTATATCACCACCAAAATCTAATAATTTCTAAGTTTGGCCATTACCAAAATCTCCTGAAAATTTCAGCAAAATCCATCCATTAGTTTTTGCGTACTCTTGCTTACAAACAAACAAACAAACAAATATATGTTGGCAAAAACATAACCTCTTTGGTGGAGGTAATAAAGGGACATTTCAGGGTTTTCTGTATGTGTGAATGAGGTTTGCAACTTTTGTTCCTAACAGGGCCCCATTAACTTCATCCTCATTGCTAATTTTAAGGAATCTGATTGATATACTCTGGACTCTCAGAGTATTTACTGGTTCATCTGTACCATTTCTGGAATGTTTTGCAGACAAATATATGTATCACCACCAAAATTTAATGTCTTCTTTCTTGGACCAAACCACACCTCTGGTAAATTTTTCATGTAAATCCATCCGGTAGTTTTTTCCGTTATCTTGCTAACAAACAAACAAACAGATGGATAAACAAACATACACTGGCTAAAACATAACCTCGTTGGCAGAGGTAAAAATGAAACACCAGTTCTCCCATGTGGGGCAGTAGTTTCTCCACACCTGGTTTGAGGGATAAAAGCTGATGCAGGTTAAATGTTCGGAGGACTTCTCTTCTGTTTCAGGGATGATCGAGCACGGCCTGGTGGACTCGTCTCACTACAAGCCAAAGGGCAGCGTCTCCGAGGACCTGAGTCTGGTGGACAGTGTCTCCGGGGCAGAGGAGTTCGTCTCTGTGTCCGTCACCGACATCACACTGGAGGGGGAGGGGCCGGACAAGCCTGCCGGAGAGTCTCTGTCCTCGGGAAACGGCGCAGAGGGCGACAACCACCTCCTCAAACCGCCGTCCCGCACCTCCCCCGAGTCCTCCGAGAGCGACTGGGAGACCCTGGACCCCAGCGTGTTGGAGGAGGGCGCTCCTAAAGACGCCGTGGAGGGGAAGGAGGCGGAGCTTAGAGACGCCTTCGACTCAAAGCCGGGGACGCCCATCACCGCGCAGCCGCAGTCTGGGGGCATCGTCCAGGGTCTGGTGTCGGGGCTGGAGGAGGACCAGTACGGCCTGCCCCTCCCCATATTCACTAAGGTAAAGTACTTTAAGGGTCCTTGATGGTGCTGCTAATAAATAAAAGAACTTCCATCCAGGGGCGGAGACTTTTTAAAGGGGGGGGGCACAGGGGGTAGCATAGGTTTTATTGGGGGGGCTGTGCTGTTGCTGCAGTTACACTACATGCATTGGGAGTCCTGAATTTAAGAGTTATGCAGTGGTAAGTAGAACCACTTCCTGTGCATCCTTTTCAAAATAAACGATGTGGATGTAACAGGAAGCAAACCAGTGACCACATTAAAATTAATTTGTTTAAAATTGATGAGCTATCGTGCTTTAAATTACCTTGTTAATTTGATTCAAATGTGCTTGTAAAATTGTCATCGATAAAATGTCAACTGCAGCTTCCTACACGTGAATTGACCTTCGATAAATGAGAGAAACATACCTTCCCCATAGGAATCCTGTTGCCTCCGTCGTATTGTTTGGAACTGTTGAGGCTCCCATGATCCGCCATTGCTGCCAAATAATTGGCCTATTGAGGTCTACAGAGTTGACGTAACTCTCTCTCTCCACGGCTCTGGGTGCCCCCCATGCCACCATGGTAGCTCTGCCCCTGCCTCCATCATATGAGACGACACAAAGATTCAGGAAGGAGCTGGAAATCGTCAAAATGTCAAATGATTATCTTGAGAGGTCAAAGGTTACTGCAGCCTTACCTAGTTATGAGGTGAAACGTTCATGTTTCTGTGTTTTAGGCTTGATAGATTGGTTATAATTTAGAAATAAACTTCTCCACCATTTCCACGTGTTCTGGAGTTGTCCCTCCGTTCGCAGCTACTGGCAGGAGCTTTAAGTGTATGGAGAAAATTAAATTTGGGGAAACTGGACATAGATTTTACAAGAATAGGGGACAAACATATTTATATAATAATGCTGACTGAAGCAAAAGAGCATTAACAGAAAGTGGATGAAGAATGAGGCCTAAGGTTGAGGTTATACACAAGATATATATATATGTGATGGAAAAGTTAATTTTCTGTGAGACTGGAGTACATAAAACCAACTAGGTCAGACACTGAACACTGGTTCATAGCTACAGAGGTTGTAATGCTCTGTTTAAACTTCTCTGAATCAGAATGCTTGTTTGTTAGCATGTTTTATGACCTTTAGTTAATCACAGATCAATATTAGTTAATAAATGATCCATAAAATCCGGCGCAGGGACAATATCTGAGCTCCTGAGCCAGAAAACAACCTCCATGTTTGTCAGTTCACATGTGAAGCAGCTATTTGTCAGCCTGATACCCTCCTGACCTTTGACTCCTGTTTCCAGGGTTACCTGTGCCTGCCCTACATGGCCCTGCAGCAGCACCACCTCCTCTCGGACGTGACGGTGCGTGGCTTCGTTGCCGGGGCGACGAACATCCTCTTCAGGCAGCAGAGGCACCTCAGCGATGCCGTCATTGATGTCAGTGTCTGAAATGTGGACATTTTGGGCTTAAAATTAACTTTAAGTCTTGATTTTTGACTGAGTATGTGATTTTTTTTTTTTTAGGTAGAGGAAGCGGGCATTCAGATCCAGGACCCCGAGCTCAGGAAGCTCCTGAGCCTGACAACGGCAGACCTGCGCTTCGCTGATTACCTGGTCAAACACGTGACGGAGAACAGAGATGACGTGTTCCTGGACGGGACGGGCTGGGAGGGCGGGGACGAGTGGATCAGGGCGCAGTTTACCCTTTATCTCCACTCTTTACTCTCCTCCACACTGCAGGAAGGTACTGCCACAGCTCTCTGTTTGTATTTTAGTCATCACGATGTTTTCTTTACTTTCCTGAACACTTCTGTTTAACATCAGGGACCTTTCTGTCAGTGTCGTTGATGATGAACAGGATAACTCAAAAAGTCATGAAGTATTTGGATGAAACTTTCAGGGAATGTTGGTCATGGCACAAGGAAGAAGTGATTGGTCTTTGGTGGTGATCCAAATCAGAATGTGGACCCAATAATTTTTTTAGGATTTGTTAACATTGCGAGAGAGAGGGCATGTCCTTTAATGCACATACAAATAAAAAATATGAGTGTGCTCTTATTTCTTTTACTCATTTGGCTCCATTTGCTCGACTAACCTTGCACAACAGCTGGATCCACCTGATTCAGTCTGTAATCAGGCAGGTCCATCTTGCCAATCTCCAGTTTACACTGATTGTTAAAGCAGGACGGCCCAATCAGGGTCCTTTAGAGCAGTGGTTCTCAACCGGTCTGGCTTTGGGACCCACCATTTTCCCACCAATTTTCAACCTCTCAGATTTATTTAACAAAAAGACTTGAAATCTAAGATAGAACAGAACATCACAGGAACACAAAAACAGTTTAATTAGAAACCAAAATGACCTGCATGTGGCAATGCTAGAGTGGGAAATATTCCTTTTTACTCTCATTAGCTGATTTTTTTTTTTTTTTTGTAATATATTTATTAATTTTCTCTTTTTTTTTTTCCATCATAACAACAACAATAAACAGCTCAGACAAATACTAGTCTGCACAGTCATCATGGACAGAGTCTACAAATGTGAAAACAGAAACAAAATAATTGTACAATTCATAGCTTTTCCTTCTCTTATCCTACGAGGTCGTCATCCATGGTTAGTCAAACAATGTGTTCTTAAGAGTCAAAGCCACAGTAGTATTTGAGAAACGGAGGTATGGAGTCCATACATGCATAAATAGTCCCTTTGTAGAGTGAAGCAAACAAGTCAAGTATTCAAGAGGGATACACTCCAACTAGCTGAATTTTAATTGAAACCAAAAAGTGCATCTGAGGGACACAAGGCTTAAACACTATAACTCTATCTGTGATAACCCTGTGTCAGTGGATACATAATGAACAGCCCTGTATTCATAATATTAAATTAGTAGCACTAAATGAGCTGAGACTGCCACAACACAACACACTTCAGTAACTTCAGCCTGTTTTTAACAGACTCAACAGAGCGTTCAAGCTCAAACATGAAATAAAAAAAGTCCTGCTTCAGAGAAGTTGTTTCAAAAAGTCTTTAAACATGTAGCTTTAGCCGAGTACCTGCTTACTGAACATAAAAAAAACACCTTTCTATTAAAACAGGTGTTAATTAGTATTAAATTAGCACAACCTATTGATAAGGAGTGTGAATAGATGGCAGTCCGATGCAAAATAAAAGCACAGGATTTTCTTCCCAACACTTTTTCCCCAAGCAAAGACTCACAACCCGCTGAAAAGTTGAGAATCACTGCTTTAGAGCACTATTCGGACAGAGATTAGCATGGATGCTAACAGCTTCAGTAGCACTTTTATCAGGTCTGGACTGCATTTCTGGATCAAATGGAAAACAAAAACACTACAAACTTCTCTATAGGAACGATATTTTCACTCCACTTCCAGCATGTTTTTGCTGAGTTTGTTTAAGAAGTGGCTCGTGTGCTGTAGCGCAGTAGTGCCCGCCCTCTAAATTATGTGATTGACAGAATGATCGTCCAATCACCTGCTTGATATGCTGCTGAAAGGTTCTTCACTCCCCAAACACTTTCTGTGGGCTCTTTCTCAGATGGACAAGTGAAAAATACATTGAACGGTCCATCTGGTGTGTCGGGGTATTACTTTACTGCAATCAAACATTCTGAACTCAAAAGCCTGAGATCTAATTTTATTTGTTGAGCTGCAGTTTTCTCAGAAGTCAAGTCTTCAAGAGCCATCATCAAAACTCACACAAAGAGCAAACACATTCAAAGTTCCTCAGAAATAAAAAACTGACTCTAAGATTTTTTTTTCTTTAATCCAGATAATGAGAGACTGCTGGCAGACTACGGAGCTCCGTTCATCTCAGCCTGGAAGATCACGCACAACTACAGAGTCTGGTTCAGCAACAAACACCCGGCCATGGCCGCCATCACGCCGGGGTGAGTCCAGAGGAAAGACCAGAAACACAAAGCTTAAACAAAAATCTGTCAACTTTCTCTATCCCACAAGTTTAAAACAACAAATGACAAAGTTGTTAAAACTGGAATATTATAAAATGTCTGAGAACAATCTTACATTTTGAACTCTCTTTTCAAATACTGAATATATAAAACTGCTATAATTTAGGATAAAGTTCCCAAAATAATCATATATTAATTATTCAAGAGTGACTGTTTTAATCTTGCATCTTGCATTAGGTCATTCTTGTTATTTATCCATTTTAGTGTTTTAGTTTATTTTATTGAATTTTATATTTTTGCTTTGCTTTATTATATTTTAACAATCTTTTATTATTTATCTCGATCTTTGTATTTTGTGAAACAGCTGTGATATTTATCGTCAAATTTTTAGTGTTTTATTATTGTGTTTTTTTTTTACTGGTTTATAAATGAAGCTTAGAGTTTATATAATTTTTTTTCTATTTTACGTTAATTTCTTATTTATGTATTTTTCATTACTATTACAATTTTTATTTTACTATAACTCTTATTTTATCTTTAGTTAAGGTGTTTTCTCATCATAAACCCATGGTGGCATTTCCTCAGTTCCTCTCCCCCACAGTTCTGTTTAATCTTTCACTAAATTATTTTCCTTGTTTTTCTACAATATGTGTTTGATCTAATTAACTTTACTTATGTCTGTCTTGCATGTTCAGCCCTTTGTGCAACATTTTCTTTGTTTGAAAAGTACTTTACAGATAAAGTGCCGATTGATTAACTGATTGATTAATTATTGTCATTGCAGACATCCGTTCCAGGGTCAGTACAGCGTTGCTGATGTAAAACTACGACTCTCACAGTGAGTGGTTCTCATTTCTCTGCTGAATATTAGCGTCATCATCTGCTCTGTGCTTCATCAGACTGAAGGCTCAATAATCAGCTGTTCAGTTCAGTAACTGCAGCTCAGGAGGATGAAGAGGCTGCTGCTGCCCTCTGGTGGTGCAGAGACCACACTGAGCGTGCTCCCTTTTAAAGTCACCCTCAGAAACAAGAATAAAACTAAAACTAAACTTACCAACTTAAATAAAACCAATAATTAGGATGAACTAATAGGTGTTTTTTTAAATAAGATATTTGAGGAAATATTAAAAAAGTGTGTGGGACCAAAAACATGCTTGTTAGGTTGCCCTTAGGTATGAGTCTAAGCTAAATGGTTGTCTGTCTCTCCTTGTGGCCCTGTGATTGGCTGGAGACCTGGTCAGGGTGTACCCTGTCGACCTCAGTGGTATAGATACCACCCCAGTGGTATAGATAATACATGGATGGATGGATTATAACGTGTGTTTAATTTACCAAAAGTTGTTGTTTATCTGATCATCTTTAGGGAAGCATGTTACCAAAAACTTTTTAAATAATTTGATTTTTTCTTACTGGCATTTTTTTGTCCTTTTCAACCAAGTTAAAAAAATGAAGTACAGATTTTTTTTGTATTATGGTAAGGCCAAAGCTTTAAATACAAATATAAGGTTTGAGCCATTAGAGTTACTTACACTGGACATCTATTAGGGTTATGGCCTTCTTGAGGTTAAAGTTGACTTTAAATAAAACACTTGGGGGAACTTTTAGCTTGCAAAAGCATATTTTTAAATAAGTTTATTTTATTTCAATAATTCTTAAACATAAATAGCACAAAAGGGGTTGAAATGTACTTCAGTAAGATAAACAGTTTTTTCTATTTTCACAGAAGTTTATTGGCATTAAAAGGAAGCCATTTTAATTATAAGACAACAATCATTTTCATCCATGGAAAATCTGTGATTCATATACAAAGTGCAATTCCAAAGAAATTGGGACATTGTATAGAATGTAAATTAAAACAGAATACAATGACGATGACCTACATTCAGTTTTATACACTAGGAAGATATTTAATGTTCAAACTGATAAACTTTATTGTTTTTTGTGAATATTCACTAATTTTAAATTTGATGCCTGGAAAACGTTCCAAATTAGCTGGGACAGGGGCATGTTTACCACTGTGACATCACCTTAAGCGTTTGTGAACTGAGGACTCTAGTTGTTGAAGCTTTGAAGGCCGAATTCTTTCTCGTTCTTGCTAGATGTATGACTTCAGTTGGCTCAACATCTTGAAGTCTACACTTACCAGTCTGAAATGTGGACTTGTTAGACCACAGCAGTGTTAATTTTTATATTTTTTATTTTAGTTTTAGGTAAAGTCTTTTGCCTAAAATATCCTTTAGTTTTAGTCATAATTTAGTCATCTAAATTGTTTTCATTTTAGTATAGTCTTAGTTGATGAAATTTCAAAACATTTTAGTCGTTGAAATCTGCTGTAAATTTAGTCGCCTAAAATATGAAGTGTAAAGGGTAAGGCATTTTTTATGTTTCCTTGAATTTCTGAAGTCATGTTTCACACTTGGATAAAATCAAACATCTAATAACCCTTTACTGAATGCTAGTAAAGTCTGAATGTATAAATGAAACAGAAACAAATTGAACTTTTGTGTGAAATGCAGTCACCTTTGTTTAGGCTACCTGGCAGAGCATCTCAGTTACAATACCAGAACTGACAACAAACAGTGAACCTGCTCTACATGAATATATCAATTCATAAAGAGGAGCTCTGATTGGATCGCTCCACAACTTATCCCACCACCACCAAGCTAAGGCAGCTGTGATTGGATGTCTGAAAATTGCTTGCTTGACACATTAAAGCAGGAGGAGTCTTGAGCTTTTGCTAATCCCTCCTGTTCTTGTGTTTTTGGTCTTTGGTGTTATAACAGCAGGTTGGTATTAAATCTTTATGGTAGATTTTTCCATATTTCCCTTATGGCTAAAATTCTGTGAAATCAGAAATTGACTTTGGGGCCCATATTTAGTGAGAAGGGGGCCACATCAGGACCCTGGACCACCTGTTGCCTTCCCCTCTTTTTAAGTCTTTATGATGAATTTCATAAGCTGTTGGCCTCGTTGCTCTTTGGCTCTTAAACACCGTATGAATACCGAGCCTCACACAGACCAGCAGGACGTGTTTGACCCCCCCGCTGTGTTTGTGGGCGCACACGGCGCCCCCGTTGCACTCGGGTTAAAGTTGGGGGGGTGTTCGCGGGGGCATTGAGGGTCTCATATCGACCGCAGTCATTAATTATGAGCGAGTTTCATTCTCAAAAACCGAGCTGGAGACTCCTTCGGCCTCGGGTTTGGTTTCATTCAGGGAAGTGTGGATGAAAGGTGACTCCGACCACAGCTGGAGCGCCGCGGCTACGGTTACATGTCTGATAAATGCCCCCCCCCCCCCCAACACACAAACACACACTCGAAGCCCGGTGTGTCCTCATCCCTAACTTAGCTTTACGGTGAGGACGCCGTGGATCATCTTGGCTGAGATGCTCGCGGCTCTCACTTTACATCAGGGTGTTTGGTGACAAGACCGCTGAAAACTCTGTCGTAAATTCTCCGTAAACAAACACACGGAGAAACTGTGGAGGAAACTTAAACTGGAGTGAATGGTATGGTACTTTGGTACTTTTATTAACAGACTCGAAGTCCATAAACAAAACAATAAATACAAACAGAAACAAACACAACACAACACCTTAATAAAAACACATCACTTCATACGTTAGAGCTGCTCAGCCAGATATGAAGGAAATGAATCATGTCTGTAAATGTGCAAATGAACAAAAATGAGAGCTGATGATCAAACCAAACAAACTAGGAAATCACTCAGAGAGCGCAGACCTCCGCCAAGCAGCTCAGCTCCAGCACTGGCTTTTCCACAACCCCTGTAAAAGATACAAGTCTGGATCACCAGGTCCAGAATAGAGCCAGGATCCAGACCAAACTCAGCACATACATGGAGGTTGTTATCCTGTATGAACACAAAAGTTTTGGGAACGTCACTTACTGTTGACGTATGGGATTTTTTAAAATTTTTGGAATTTTTGCATCCAGACAAATATACGCATCACCACCAAAATCGAATTATTTCTAAGTTGGGCCTTTACCAACATCTAAAAATTTCAGCAGAATCCATCCAGTAGGTTTTGCTAATCTTGCTAACAAACAAACAAACAAACAAACAGACAAACATACGCTGGCAAAAACATAACCTCCTTGGTGGAGAAAACTAGGGAAGGGAATTGATGAGATTTTATTTATACTGATCACCTTCTCAATTGGATTCTTTAACGATTCCCTCATCGATTGCTGTGGATTTTCTGCATGGACAAAAGTCGGCCTACATGTTCATACAGGGTAACAGCCTCCATGTATGTGCTGAACTGAGCTGCTCGGCGGAGGTCTGCGCTCTCTGAGTGCTTTTCTAGGTTGAATTCTTATTTTCTGTTCATACCCTTAAAAAGATCACAAGTGTGGCCCTGTGATTGGCTTTAATGTGCCTCCTCTGAAGTGTTGATTAAGCACTCAAAGCTGTAATAAAGGATGAATCCGGCTGACTCTCAGAGTTTGTGATCCGGCGTGGACTCCTCAGATCTCAGATGATGGAGACTCGATATTTCAGCTTTATGAGCCTCGTTCAGTTCACAGAGTTCAGGAAGCAGCGGGGGTGAGAGGGGCTCGCTCCCTGCTCCGCCCTGTAAAACTCTGGTTATAACCGGCATGCTGTGTGTGTCAGAGGGGGGTGCTCGGGGTGCAGGCAGGAAGTTTGGCTCTCGTCCATCGGAGCTTCTCGGGAATAAACGCGTCTCATTTCCTGCCTCAGCTTTGTGTCACCGGCTCTAAAACAGGAGGGGATTCAGACGCTGAGCTGAACTCTGCACGTGCTGCCTCAGCAGCAGATAAACAGTCTTTACATCGACCTTGAACATCAGAGACATGCGTTACTGACTGTATGTACATTTGAGCCTCACAGGAAGTCGAATTACTCCTGTCTAAAAAAAACTGGTATCAATAAAATCTCAATATCAATGCCCATCCCTCGTTTTCAGTGGCAAAAATCCAAGAACGGGTCATTCCTGACACTAAATGTCATGTTTCATAATATAAAATACTTCTGCAAACTGCAGGTGTTTCCACTCACTAAACCTTGTGCATTAAAGGATAAGTTCGGTTTTTTGACACCTGGACCTTATTTTTAGGATTAAATACGCTCGTAGACTCACCCAGACAATTTTGGCGGAGCTCGGAGCCATTTTCGAGCAATTTAGATCCATCCAACGGCGTTTTTCTCTCATGCCATAGTAGCAGACGGGGCCAGAAATCGAAGCCCCTAAATTAGACATTATCTGCTGCAAAACTCGCTCATTTCAGCTACATTTTATAAATGAATGGCCAGTGTTATCACCATGTCAGCTCAACTTCATTGTTATGGTCATCAGGGGCTTTACAAGGACGGGTAACTTTTGGTGACGTCATAGACAAGAACATGAGTAGAGCCGTTGTTGTTGCTAGGCTACACGGCTACACGGCTATTTTTGTGCAACATGGCGGAATATTTATCCGATGTAGAAGTGTCTGACGACGACTTTGAGTATAATGGATGCCCGTATCGTTTTGAGCCAGAATATACCGACGAGGAGCTATTTGAAAGGAGGATGCAGAGGGAAAGAGCCGAACAGCTGGCCAGAGAACAAGCAACCACTGCACGTCCACGAATGGGGACTAACTGGTGGTGTTGTTGTGGACATTGCACGGCAATGGCAACAGAGGAGGAGTGAGTTTCGCAGCAGATAATGTCTGATTTAGGGGCTTCAATTTCTGGCCCCGTCTGCTACTACGGCATGAGAGAAAAATGCCATTGAATGGATCTAAATTGCTTGAAAACGGCTCCGAGCTCCACCAAAATTGTCTGGGTGAGTCTACGAGCGTATTTAATCCTAAAAATAAGGTCCAGGTGTCAAAAAACGTATCCTTTAAGCATCTTTGTGTCTAAAATCACGCCACATTTTTGTCCTTGGAGTTTTTGTGTTTGGATTTTCTGCATGGAAAAAAGACGGCCTACACTAGTCTACAGTAGGGATGGGAACTGAAAACCAGTTCCAGCTGAGAATCAATTACCAAGTCCTCAAAGAATCAGAATCAGAATTGGTATTTATTTCCAAGTTCATTTGCACATACAAGGAATGTGACTTGGTAAATTAGTGCAAAAACAATCAACATATAATTAGAATAAAAATGAGGGTCAGGAGAAACAAAATAAAGTTTAAAAAGAGGTAGAAAATAGTGCAACATTGACTTGGGTAAATGTCAAGAATCGATATAAGTCTTTACTTATCAATTCCCTTATCAAATTCTTCCACTGACAGCAGCCAGACTTATGGCTTTATTTTTGACAAAAAGACACTTACTGGACAAGCATTAAGTGGAAACACCAGCAACAGAAGCATTTATCTGTGCAGCACATTGAATCAGGGCTGTCATGTGTTTGATATTGTTGCCACAGAAAACCCAGAGGCCAACTTTTACCCACAAAGAAAATCAGCAGGAATCGATAAAGGACTCATTAAAGAATCAGAACGATAAGCAGGATTGTTAATGGCATGGTATCAATAAAATCTTATCAATGCCCATCCCTCGTTTTCAGTGTCGTAAAGCCAAGCACGGGTCATTCCTGACATTCAGTGCCATGTTTCATATATAAAATACTTCTGCAAGCTGCTGATGTTTCCACTCACTTAATGTTGTGCATTATGCATCTTTGTGTCTAAAATCAAGCCACATTTTTGTTCTGTTTGTCTGCCATTATCACATTTTTGACCTCTTTATTATCATTTCTGTTGACAGCTTCAGGAAGAGCGAGACACACTTGATTTACAAACATGCAGAACAAAGTGGAAGGAATTAATAAGGGAACTGTTTAGCAGAAACACTAATGTCATTGATTCTTGGATTTATCGATTCTTAACTGAAATTGGTTCTCAATTCTCATCCCTAAGAACTACTTTATATCTCCAAGTGTAAAACATGACTTCAGAAATTAAAAGAAACAAAAAATGCCTTACCCTTTACACTTCATATTTTAGTCGACTAAATTTACAGTCGACTAAAATGTTGTGAAATTTCATCAACTAAAACTAGACTGAAATTAAAGCAATTTAGATGACTAAATTATGGCTAAGATTAAAATATATTTTAGGCAAAAGTCTAAAACTAAATTAAAAAGTTCTGTCAGAATGAACACTGCCTGGGTGAGTTGTTGATACTCAACTGGAATTGATTTTTGACCCTTATTAAACTCCTTAAAGTTTAAGAAGATGCTTTTTTGTCAGCCGTGCTTTAGATGTAAGTGTGTTGAGGTTGTTCAGAGTGTTGCCGTTCTTCCTTTCATCCGTCTGAGACCGTAGAAAACTGGTTTTTCTCTCCGGTAAACACAGAGCTTTCTGTCTGTGACTCAGATCTGAACTCAGAGGGTAACCGTGGGTTAGTGGGACAGGCCGACTGTTCTGTCTGCTGCTGGATGAAAAAGTAAAAAAAAAAAAAAAAGAGGAGAGCCGAGTCCATCCTCTCATCGCTCCCCTATTTATACCCGTCTGTAAAAAATAAAAGCACACATGACTTCCTGCTGACTGCTCTGTGTTACAGGTGTACTCAGGAAGCGCTCTGGGCAAACATGGCCGACCCTCCTTTCATGTTGGCGTGGGACAAAGAGCGGCTGGTGGCAGAGACGTCCTCATGTGACGCTCTGCACGGCTGCAGGCGCTGGCTGTCAGAGGATCCGTCTGTATTGTTAGCGTAGCACTGCGCGGCATAAGGAGCTGTTTATTTGGGTCAGAGATGGAGAGAGTGTGTGTGTCCGCCAGGCTCGTCTCTGAGCTGAGTGCTCGGCTGTTGCTATGAGAGGAGGGGAAGCTTTCTGAGGCCGTGGAAAGTTTAGAGACGGCCTGGTGCAGTGTTCATTTTGTTGACTAATTATTTTCCTCATAGTTTTCATCAACAACCTTTTTCCCCCTGACAAAACTAGACAGTAACAAATAAGAACAAGTGCACATGGACAAACACTAAAACTAAATTAACTGACATTTTCATCAACACATAAAAACTAGACTAAAATGTCTGACAGAGACTTAATCCAATCAGACCTAATTTAGACATGCGGAAAGTAGTGACAAGTCTAGAGGTGGTGGGATAAGTTGTGGAGCGATCCAATCAGAGCTCCTCTCTTTATGAATTGATATATTCATGTAGAGCAGGTTCACTGTTTGTTGTCAGTTCTGGTATTGTAACTGAGATGCTCTGCCAGGTAGCCTAAATAAAGGTGACTGCATTTCACACAAAAGTTCAATTTGTTTCTGTTCATTTATACATTCAGACTTTACTAGAATTCAATAAAGGGTTAATAGATGTTTGATTTTATCCAAGTGTAAAACATGACTTCAGAAATTCAAGGAAACATAAAAAATGCCTTACCCTTTACACTTCATATTTTAGTCGACTTAAATGTTGTGAAGTGCTGTCCAAATTAACACTGGCCTGGTGGAGCAGTTCCTGTCTCAGACTCTTCTGTCCAAAGTGATGCACGTTTGAGATGAAGTGCAGCAAAAGTGAGGATCTGAAAAGGAGCAAACCACATCAGTGAGGGCCAAAAAAGAGTCTCCAATCTTACTGAACCAAGTCAGAAACAGACAGGACACAGAGACGACGTACAAGGTGTGCAGGAGACGGGAGATGCTACAATCAGAGCCCTCGAGGTTCTTCTTAGACCTGTTTGGACGTTTCTCTCGTCTCCAAAAGGTTTCTTCAGCTCTTAAAGATTTCTGAGCCCCGAGCTGGAAACAAGGCTCTGGGTCAGTTTACAGTCAAAAGAAGAGTAAACCTGAATGAAGTGAACAAGTTTATCAAATCTGACTTCAGTAAGTTATCTGTACCGTCTTCTTCTGCTTATCCGTGGTCGGGTCGCAGGGGCAGCAGCCTGAACAGAGAAGCCCAGACTTCAATCTTTAACATCTTCAATTAAAAAATACACCTCAAAAAGTCACCTTTAACATTTTATTTAAAGTATTTAATATTTGACCTAATATTTGTTACAAAATGCAAAAAGCAGGGAATTAATACATAAAATATTAAATTAGATAGAACTTTATTAAGCCTTTAGGAAACTCCCTCAGGGAAATTAGGATACCAATAGCGGTTTGAAAAAATAGTTCGAGAGATATATAAAAAAGATAGACCTCAACTAAAATACAAATAAATATAAATCAAAATAAAAACAATAAAAATATGGCTACTGGCTGGTTACTTGTGATTAGAAGTGAAATTTAATTTATGTAAGAATTAAAATTTTGCCTTTACTCTGAATTAAAACAATCGTTTGATGGAGCTTGTTTTTCCAGATGATGTTTCCGGCCGTGCTCGGTAGTAAACAAAAGTGTGGCAGCTGCGGTGCTGTGATGCTCTCAGTGACAGGGTTATTTTCAGAGGGAATAATTGGCTCATTAGAAGGTGTGAATGCTCTGAGTGTCAGCTGCAGACACATATCCTCCTCGTCTTTTTAACACGGCCGCCGTTCGCCCACGCCGTGACGGAGACGGATTCCTCTGAATGTCAGGTCAGTGGGGATCCATGTGAAAGGTTGCAGGTTGGACTCGCACCAGGCCGGCACGCAGATAAAACCAGACGGGGCCACATTTAGACCAAACATTTGTTTTGAAACGCAGCCCGCTTGTTTCCGCTCTCAGGTCAGCAGATCCTCCACCTGCAGCTCTGCTCTTACATAATCCTGTAACGGGTCCATGCAACATTCAGCAGAGACGCTTCGGTCAAGTATTTTTCCTGGAAAAGAGGAAGAATCTCTACAATGTCACACCAGAGACGGGGGACGCATGGACGGGGTTTGTTAACACTTGTTTGTTTTTGTGTCTTTTTCTCCGGCAGCTCGGTGCAGAACAGCGAGAGAGGGAAGAAGATCGGGAACGCCATGATGACCACCAGCCGCAGCATGGTGCAGACGGGGAAAGTAGTGGGTAAGACAACTCAAAGAAACAGTCAAGATGATCCTTAAAATTTGATTTCAACAAGATTTCAACGAGGTCCACTAGAAATGCTCAAACCTCTGCCCAAAGCATTCAGACACTCTTTGCCCTTTCTCCCAACGTAAACAAGACCTTTAAAAAAGTTCCTGGATCCACATCTGGGTTCAGATCAACAGAAGAATCATATCACTTCCTTCCTGTGCCACGACCAATATTCTCTTAAAATGTAATCCGTTCATAACTTTTTTGAGATGTGTTGGTAACAGACAAACAAATGCCAGCAAAAACATCACCTCCTTGGCAGAGCAAATAAATAGGGATCCACGACATTGGATTTTTGCAGATATTTTTTGGCAGTGGTAAGAGGTATATCCCTTATTAAAACTGATCTGTTCTTCTCATTGTGACAGCGTATTTGTTAGAAATTGATGTGGACCAAGGAAACATTTGTTTTTGAAATGTAAACATTAAGTACCGTAATTTCTCATTTATAACACGCATGTTTTTGCTCTTGAATAAGGTCTAATTTTTGGGTGCGTATTATACACAAGAACAAGCAGAATATGTAAAATATTTCATCTCCCAGCATCGCGATAACATGTTTTTGTGATAGTTTTTTCTTCATAATGGTAGTATTTTTATTTGTATATCATTTAGATTTATTTATATCTGCAAATTGTTTTTACTTTTTGATATCCTGTGTTCTGAACTATGCAATGCTACTGGAATCTTTCCCAACAAACTCAACACAGTCCAGTTGCCTTGTTTTGAATCTTTAAGACTACTGGAATCTTAATTTCCCTGAAACAGCCTCCAGAGGGAATAATAAAGTTCTATCTAATTACATCTATCTAATCTAATGTTTTGTTCTTCGCACCGTGGCATGGTGCTGGCCTACTACATTATCTGATTGGCCCGTAATCGAGGGAACAATCATCCAATCACCCTCCGGATATGCTTTCGAAAGCTTCTTCCCCTTCCCAGACATCTTCTGCTGCTGTTGAATGCACTGAATGGTCCACTTGGTTTATGAGGTTAACGTGAACCTTGGTCTTCATCCCTCCTTTCAGGTCAGTCAGTGGGCGGAGCTTTGACCAGCGCCAAGTCGGCCATGTCTTCCTGGTTCTCCACGTTGGCCCAGCCTGCAGCAGTGACCCCCCCAGCCTGTCCGGAGCCGGCCGTGGAGGCCAAACCCTGAACACTGCCCCACTCATGACTGACTCCACCCTCGCCCTCTGACCCTCCGGCCGGTGTGAAGCCTGAGGCTCAGCGGGGCGAGAGAGACGCTCTGTGATGGACCCTCAGGATCCAGAAGTCTGAAAAATTCACCCTGGGATGAAGCCCAGGATGTGAGGGCATCTCTGTTTAAAACTGTACGGTCCACTTCCACTGTGAGGCAGAGTCTGCCAACCATAACGATCAAAACCTGGATGTTTCCACGGGCGGCTCGGCGCCTGTTCGTACCGCTGGACGCTCTCCTGTGAATCACTACACGATGCTGTCGTTGGGTTTGCGGTTTTCTCTCTTTGCTGCATATTTCTAGAGGTTGTTGATTAAAAGACAGACGTTAAAAAAATAAAAATATACCCATGAAGCATGAGCTGTGATCTCTGAAGATTTTAATGGTTTAGACTTTAAATTCAGTCCGGCTCATGTTCAGCGATACCTCTATGCTAACGTTGTGGTCGTCATGGTAACAGCATGTATTTAAGTGTAAGATACAATGGTTGGAAATGCCACAGGACCATCGCCAAAGGCAGACAACTAATTATATATGTGATGGTTTTTGTTTCCTTACAACACAGAACAATCTGCCAAACTGGGTAAATGTTAAACAGTCCAAAAATAACTCAAGAAAATAACTAAAATGTTCTTCTTACTGAGGCATAAGAGAACTAGAAAGCGCTCATAGAGCACAAACCTCCACCAAGGTAGCTCACATATTGCTGTTACATCTATAAGCAAAAGCTCCATGATAAAGTTACCATCATAATATGATTCATGACCCTGAAAACCCACACCGAGCACTCACAATCATGTTGATATCATTATTAGTTATACAGTTATTGAGCAAAATGATCGTTCACTAATGGCGGTTATCTGGATCACCACCAATCATTTTCTATCTACTCATTTTTAAGTTGGGCCATTGCCAACATCTGATAATTTCAGCAAAATTCATCCAGTAGTTTTTTGCGTAATCTTGCTAACAAACAGACAAACAAATGCCAGCAAAAACATAACCTCCTTGGCAGAGGTAAAAATAAAAGATGTTTTTGTCAATATTAAAACTGACCCCAAGGCTGAAATCCATCATCTTTTAACTTTTAAGGCTTATTCAAAAACTTCTGCAGGCTTATAAATTTCAACAGTGTTAATACCAAAAAAAATTACCTTTTTTTCTTTTAACCTTGTACAATTTTTCTAAAAATTAGGCAAAAACCCCTGAATTCTTTCCTGAAACTAACAAAAGCATAAAACTATTAATAAAGTAAGTTAGCAGATCATTTTAACTGAAGTTAAATTACTAAAATTTGTAGAAATTTGACTCACAGTTAATTACAGTTAGCCATTCAGAAATGACAATTTTGTGGTAAAGAACTTAACCACAACATACTTGGAGCAGAGACTTTGGTTATCAAGAAGGCCACGTTATTTTGTCCTTGTCACCAAAGGACATTTTGTTTAAAGATTATCGGATTCTCTCACCTTCACATCACTTACACCAAATATAAGCATGAGCTGCACCGGCCATGTAGTTTCCCCCTGTGGAGTTAACAAAAATTAGCTTCAGTACAGTTGCTCGCTTAAAGGGTAGTAACATAAATATGTTTTGCTGTTTCAGTCTAACTAGCTAGCCACACTAATAAATGAGAAGAGAAAAGTTCGGTTCCTATATTTTCAGAGTTTTCATGATGAACAAGTTAAACAGGCTAATTTAGTCACTAAAGTTAGCAAAATGTTAGCTAGCTAAAAAAAAAACAACTAACAAATGTGCTACGCAATTGTTCTTTTCCATTAAAATAGCCACACTGATATATGAAGAGATAAGTTTGGTTCAGTTTTTCAAGTATTTTTTTTTATGAATAACAAGGTCAGTGTACGTTAATCGCTGAAGTTAGCACATCTGGCTCACTAAGGAGCTAAAAATGTAGCTAACATTTTAGGCTTTCAGCTAAGCTAGCCTTACTGATGTAAAGATGTATTAGCTAGCTTCCTAGCTAGCATTCTAGTAAAGAAAGGTGTTATGTTTTAGTGAAGTGTTTTTTTTTGCTTCTCCCTGTGACTTTAGCTAGTCTCACTGACGCAAAGTGCAGAGAAAGTTGAGTGCTCATGAACGCTGAAGCAGAATTAACTATCTTAACTCTGCAAGCTTTAAGCTAACATACGTTCACTATCATGCCAGGGTAAAAAAATACATCTAGCAAAATGTGTTAATGATAAAACCTTTACTGCCCTTGCTGTTTTAGTTTGACCACAGATTAGCTTTTAGTTAGGTTAAAAAAACAAAAATACATGCTATAATTGTATTTAGCAAATGTTTTTAGCCAGGTTAGCACGCTACACTGTCAGGAAATGTAAGCGCTGGAAATAATTAATATTAAGTTGTGAAAATACTAAATTATGAACTAACGACGACCCTAAATGAAGAGGGTGAAGGGCTGAAAAAGATCCCAAAAATATACTGATTGGATTTAAATTTTATTAGCGTCTTTACATTAACAGGAAAGCATATTAAAAGTAGTATAGGTATTTATTTATATTTCTTCATGTAATATTCTTTAAAATGTAGATAACAAGCATGTTTAGTGAGGTACAGAGTTCATCCAATTCATCCTTTAACCAAAAAATGGCAAAATAAGAGTTCTCGACTAAAGCCCCAAACCCAAAGCATTACAATTAAGAAAATAAAAAGACATGAAACAACTTAGTTTAATTTTTATTATTTTCTCTTTAATTATTGGACTAATCCTAAAACTTGAATTATTTTAGTAGCTAAAGTGGCTTAAACGTTACACTTCATCCCCTCTAAAGGTCGTCTGTGGCAGATTAAAATGTTAAAATACTGATAATTTCCTCATGCTGTTACCGTCATCACCTCGATGTTAATACTTGAACCCTCGTGTATTTGACAAACGTGATGAACTTCATCTTCATCCATGAAGAAAACCTGCACCCTGCTGTGTCATCCGGGTGGTCCGACCCCTCACCCAGGCCTTTTTGTACTTTGCTGTCAGAACATATATACTGGGAGAATTATATTTAGTAAATCAGGAGCTAGTTTAAAGTCAGAGATCTTATTTATTTGTTGTGTAAAAAGTTGTACGCTCATGAATATCCATGTTTTTGTCCTTAAATCACAGGAGCGAGTCCTGATCTTTGGTGTGTTTGCACAGAGCTGCAGTTATTTTCTGTTTCTGTGGACATTTATCTGGTTTACGTGTCATTTCTGAGGAGCTGGCTGATGCTCTGTCCCTCATCATTCAAATATTCAACAAGAGTCCCAGTGAGCATGCTCGGTTCAGTTTTACAGCTGTCATCTCTCCGTCTTTAAAATGTTTTCATCATATTTTTATCT
This sequence comes from Cetoscarus ocellatus, assembly GCA_037902135.1. Taxonomy (NCBI): domain Eukaryota; kingdom Metazoa; phylum Chordata; class Actinopteri; order Labriformes; family Labridae; genus Cetoscarus; species Cetoscarus ocellatus. Next base: position 70,632 of record JBAMNC010001515.1, read on the forward strand.
GTTTTTAGTACAGCAGAGTACCAGGGATAGGAGGGAGAAAAAAATAAGAGGAGGAGGATTCTTTCAGTACACAACTAAAAAAAGTCAAAATGTTGAAGGAAATTAAAAAAAAGTGAAGCCAAAAGTCCAAATATTGAGAGCAATCAAGTCAAAATGCTGAAAGAGTTAAAAGATGCTGAAGACTTTATATATATAGGAATAAGTTGGAAAAAACATTTTTTTTAAAGAAAAGTCAGTCAAATAAAGGGAAAATTTGAGTAAAGGGCAACATGTTCAGAGTAAGTCTTAACGATGAGAATAATAATAAAATACAATATACTGAATAAAGTCAAATATCCAGAGTAAGAAGTAAAATAATTCAGTAATAGAAGTTAAATGTTGAATAAAACAGTCGAGACTTGGAGAGGAAAGGCCTTGGTCTTTCACTGTGATTATCAAACATTTCACTCTTAATGTATGATTTTTTTTACCTCATTACTTTATTCCCAATATTTTAAAGTTTTCTTTGAACTTTTATTTGAACATAATTTGACTTTTTTAAAGTTTGACTTTATCAACAATTTTTTTTTCACCATACATTTAGATTTTTTTTTTTTTTTAATTTATTGTCAGTTTGATTTTTTTAAATTATTATTTCCTTTTTTTCTTTTAATCATTTATTAAATATGCATTATATTTACAATGAACTTTTTCTTTCAACAATTTGGCTGTATTCTCAAAATTATATTTTCATGTTATTCTCAATATTTCTACTTAAAAAACTATTTTCTTCTCTCAGTTTTTGGAATTATTTTTTAAGGATTCTCTCAGCATTTCTCCAGTTCTCTCTCTGGACGTTTTTCCTCTGAACATTTTCAATCTTTTACCCACATTTTGACCTTTAGGCAACATTTGGCTTCTTCTTTTTATTGTGTTTTATTTTTATTTTATTTTTTTACTATATCTAAACTATCCCTGAACTTTTTGTCCCTGATCCTGAAATTTCAAATTTATCCTTGAAACTGACTTCAAGCTCAACATCAGTTTTACTTTTGAGTTTTAGACTTGTTCAGCTTTATCCTTTTATGTTGATTTCCAGTGAAAGTTGTTTAGTGTTATTTCTGTCATTTTGACTTTTAACAAATCTTTAAGTGTGTATTATTAAAAAGATCCTCCTGAAGTTTATTATGACGTTTGACCTGAAAACTTTTCTGTACTTAAATCCATCGAGTCATTTCTGGATTTTCTGTTGGTTTCTACATGAAGTTTGATGAAATATCAGCTGTTAAAGTTTTGTTTTTTTACCCTCTGATGTATTTTTCTTTGTATTTAAATATTTGAATGTAAAGTGGATTTTAATTCACAGCATATTTTCTTGACAGATGCTTTTACTGTATTTGAGAAGAAAGTGATCCTATATTATATTGCTGTATTAAAGTCATTAAATTCTTGTCAGACTTGAATTATTTTGGATCGTTGTGTGTAAATGTAGGTCAGCCAAACAAAGTTGTTGACGAGCTTGTTGTTGTGGTTTGAGCAAGTGTCGCACAAAAACGCTCCGTGTGCTCTTCCACAACAATCCACCGACATCACAGCGAGGCGTGAACCCGGAGACCTCGGCCGGCTGGAATCCACACCCACAGATCCTGGACAGACAGAGAGCAGCAAAAACTGATTTATCACCAGTTTCATCTTTCTACAGTCATCTCTAAACAGACAAAATGTTAAACCAGGAGGCTTCAAGAAAACAAGATTTAGCACCAAATATTTCAGGAAAATAACAAACCTTAATTCAAGGTCAACAGGCTCACCCTCTCTGCTTAATTAAACCTTAAAAAAAAAGTCAATTTGTGGCTGAGCTGAAATTAAAATTCATATTTTATACATTTATTTTTCCAGATTAAGACTGCTGTATGTAACATTTTTACAGACCAAAGTGATCCTGATCATCGATTTCCAAAATACAGTATATAATGGTCAGGAGGAGCAAAACGGCCACTTTATTAGGTACACCATTGAACTACTCATTAATGCAGATATCTGATCACCCAATCATACGGTACTGCTAACAACTACAATAATGGCCAGGGACCCTAATGCAAGCATTTGTTGTTTTTTTTCGTAAATAATAATTCATAAATCATTCCCACAGCCATGATGACCAACACAATCTGGTCATTTGATTAAAAAGAAATTCTCAAACAAGAGATCCACATTTCTAAGTCAAACCACCCTGTTGTAGTTCCATCGTAGCTTAATTTTAGATTCTAACTCCTGCTGATTTAAGCTTAAAAAAAATCATACAAACAAAGAACAAAACATTCAAGTTTCATAATTTTTCGGAGCTTATTATCAGCAATGATCCAAGAACACAGTGAAAAAAGTCTGCATTTTTCTACTCAAGAAGAAATACTAACTTTCACGTTGGCCTAAAATAAAAGTCTCATCCCTGCACCAGGAAACAAATTCCAACAATCTGGCCTTCTGGTACAGAGGATAAAATTATTGTGGTCTTGTTGGTCTCCAAAGTTGCCCATCCCTTCTATAAACACTCCACTTTTTATCAAATAATAGCACAAAAACAAAATAAATCTTAAATTGCATAAAAGAGAAGCAGCCAAAAGTTCAATTCACACCCAGAGCTTCAAATTTGCTCATCGGTGTGAAATATTCTTTAAAATAAATTCCATTCATTAACAAACACTTTAAATAAATGCACAGATATTCACACAGCAGTTCAGACAACATAAAGCAGGGATGCACGATATTGGATTTTTGGCGATATCAGATATCTCAAATCTTATTTTGGCCAACACTGATGTATAGAAATAACTAATTGTAGTTCTATATAGATCACACCTAGGTCATATGTTCTCTGTATTTTTCAGTGACAGTAAAATTAAGCTTTATTTGCTCTTTAAAATCTTTAGCAGTGATTTATTCACCTGCTGACAGAAAACCAGACCTATTGTGGGAGTTTAAACTCTGAATTTAAGATTAATGAGCAAAAAAGACTCCACAATCTCCGTGAAAATATATGACTAAAGATCTGCCAGACATTTTAATCTCTGCCAAGACTGATATTTAGCTTTAGAAGTTATTATCTACGGTCTTTTTGAGCCTGAGAGCTAACCTAAAGAGGCAGGAGCATTATGGAGGGCTAATTGCTTGAGTTAATGTTCTTAAGTAATAAAAATGTTAACTTAACAAAAAAAAATATAAATGCATTTGATAGGCTACATACAACACTGTATGTTAACTTCTTTACTTTTAATTATTACTAACAATAGCTTTGACCACAGATTATTTCATTATATGAGAACATTATACTTACACGCATCTTCAATTGTTTTTTTTCTGTGTCAGCATCAATGTCAACTTTGACCCCATGCAGGTCAAAGTTTAGGGAAAAAAGACAAAATGTAATGCAGTCCCTCAGGGAGACTCCTTCATGGACATTAAGATTCCAGTAGCATTGAAAAGTAGTAAACAAGGAAAAAAGAACACAAGATATCAATCTTAAAAAAGTAAAAACAACTTGTATATTAAAATAAATAAATAAATAATTTGATAATAATAAATATAAAAATATATGGCTCCTGCACTTATATCTATTAAGTGTGATTTATTAGCAAAACAAAACAAAATAAATTAAAAAAAAAAAAAAGGATTTATTTCAGGTCCTGTGATGGTACCTTGTGTTATTTTAAAATGTCCCTGAGAGCACCTAATTCGAGCCCCTGATCTACAGATACGGACATCACACCGATAATATCGTGCATCCCTAACGCGAAGAACAAAAGAAGAGGAGGCTGGAGTCTGTTTCCGGAACGTTTTTGGTATGTTTTTTAATAAATTAACGTTCATTCAAAATACAGTGCCAAAGGAATATGATGCAGCCAAACATGCTAGTTTAAGGTTTGTCATGAAGCACCTGTGCTCATGTTTTTAAGGTAGGAGGAAGACCCCGTCCCTCCCCAACAACCCCCCTGCCCCCCCCCTTCCTCCCGTACACTACTGCTGGCGGTTGCCGGTACGATTTCCGTGACAACAGCCTGTCGGGCCAGCCCTCTCCTCCTGCGAACCAATCAGCAGCAAGATTCCTCAAAGTTCACTCGAGAAAAATGAAATCTGATAGGAAAATGGAAATCTACCCACAGTCACACTACAGTAATGTCTGATATTAAATTAAAAAAAGACACTAATACAAAATAGACCTGGTTATTTTCCCCACACTAAAACAGTTATGAAAAATATATATTTTTATATATATTTCAGCAGCTTGGAAATAAAAAATGCATGAGCCTGAAAACCGGTGTTTGGACTGAGAGTGTGAGAAACGAAGGCGTGGTGGTCGTGAGACGATGGAGCGAGGTCGGGACTGCCGGCTGTGTGGAAGACGTGTGTGCAAACAGACGGACAGACGGGCGGAGGAGGCGCCGCGGGGTCAGCGTGGAGGGCCGAGGGGCGAGAGAGGAGAGGAGACGGGCCACCGGACCTGCAGTCGCCCTCGTTTCTCAAACCCTCTTCCTCTCTCTCCTGTTTTTCCATCGGCCCTCGAACCGCCCTGAAAACCCCTCGGCCTCTGATCCGCTCGCCTGCAGGGTCCTGAAGAGGAGGAGGAGATGGATCCTGGTTTTATAGGAACAGTCCGCTCAAAATCTGCCTTAAAGAGACAGGAAAGTACGACCCAAAAAGGCTGAAAGGGTTTGTTTTTGTTCTTGATGGAAGAAAAACATTTCAGTTCAAGAACCACAGCGACAGCACTGGTCTCGACTAACAAATGCCATGATTCTCCTTTTCGATGTATCATCTTAGACATTTGAAAAAGACAGTTTTTACCTTTTCTGAAGGTCTGTCACCATGCAGAGAATCTCAAACTTGCTAAAGTTTCAATTAACCAACAGTCCAAAACTACAAAACTTTGGATTTTCTCTCCTAACAAAACAGGAAATCATTAAATTTGCAGATTCGTGAAGCAGATTTAATGCATCTTTGATTTTTAGTTTTGTCTTTTCATCAACTTAACTGCTGCATGTATCAACTTCACCATTACTTTCTACACCCAGCTATCAGAAAATCTCTCCTTCATTTCATGTTTTAATTCTCTCAGTGATAGAGCTGACAGATCCAAGCCTCTGCTTTGGTTAAAAGACGCATGCAACAATTATTTCTTACCTTTAACAGAGAATTATATTTGATTATAAACTGACTGAATTCTCTAATATAAATATTTAATCAGGGAGAATTACTGACATTAGTATAGATATTTAATTTGTGAATTACCTTCCTAATTTCCTATCATGATGCAAAACTGACTGGCTCTAAACCAAGTAATTGATTTCTACATCATATCGTTGTAAAAATGTAAATTTCATGTACATATTGTGTTCAGGCTGCCAGTTAACACCATTTTAAATGTAGCTGCAGACTTTCATAGGGACAGAACTGTCATTCTGACAAGAACTGATTTTTTGTGACACCTCTATTATCGTGGAAAAGCAGTTTTTATCTCAAAATAATATAAAAAACACAGTTTGACAGAAATATAAACTCAGCTCCTGTATGCCATGTACTTTTAACCATGATGTAATATTTTTAGCCCACTGAAAACAGCATCACAGAGCAGTAATTCAAGACGTTTCTCAGGTGGTTTTCACACCTACAGCTCGTTCACTTTGTTCCAATTCAGTGGCAAAAAAGAAAAAAAATTACAAATCTGCACTTTTCCTTCGGATGGTTTCATGTTCACATGGCAGTAATCTGAATATTAGAGTTATATCGAAACTTAACTGCTAAATGGGTGGATGAAGATGACTTGGAGATGCAAGTCTAAGTTAGGAAGTTAGAGACCAGTTTATTCTATCATCTGACCGTTTACAGATAAAATACTGATAGCTTTATTTTAATAAATGAAGATAAACTAGTCCTTGATGCAGCTGTGATCCACTGCTTGTTGCTGTGATTCTTTAACATGACTGGGATCAAACATTTATTTCTATAAACCCAAACAGACTTCTCTTTAAAGAAAAGCTTCTGTTTTCAGGTTTGATTCTCTAATGACAGATTTTTAGCGGTTTATTCCTTTATGAGCGGTGAGAAGAGAAAGAAAAGAGGAGGTGAGAGGAGAGAGAGGGAGAAAGGCATGATGGGAGCAGGTTTTGGGGGATTTTGGTACAGTTGCTATTGTCACTCATTGAAGGTTAACCAGTTAAGTGCATCATTACCCTCATCATCATCATCGTCGTTTAGATCATCACATTGTAGAAACAGTATGACAGACTTGTAGTAATATCTAACAGATGTCACGTCGGACAAAAGAAGAAGAAAAAAACAGAATTTTTAGATTACTAGTATTTTTGAGGCGCATCTTTTTCTCTCCAAGCTCGTTTTTTTTTTGTGCTGCATCGTTCATCGGCTGCAGCAACGCCGGCGACCCTCAGACACCGAGAGCATCAAACCCTTTAGAGAAACGATCCGCCCCCCCTTCATGTTCGACCCTCGCCGCGAGCGTCAGTCTGCGAGGCAGGGGAGGGGGGGTAAGAGCTATACGTGAGGGAGGGTCACCAGCTCCCCGTCCACCTCGAACTCCTCCGCTCCATCAGGGGAGAAGAGGTAGGTCGGGGGTTTCCATGGAGATTCTTCTAAACAGGAGGGGTAGAGCTTCCCCACCGCGCAGCGAAAGTCTTTCCCCAGATCCCAGAGCACGCGCTCCGACACGGGCTGCCGCAGGTACCAGCGGTCCAGCTCCAGGTCGTACTGGTAGATGGCGTACTTGGCGCGCTCGTTCATGTGGGTCTCACGCATGAAAATACATAGCGAGTTCAAGAGGACCACCGCCCTCACGCACGGGTCCGAGTAACGCTTAGCGGGGATGTTGGCGGCGAGGCGCCACTCGTTTTTGTTTACATCGTAGATCTCCACGGTGACAGAGGAGCCGTCGATGGTGCTGGTGGGCAAACGGATGCCGGAGTTGCTGACCACATGGAGGCCACCGATGTAGAAGATGAGGTCACCGAAGGCGGCTGCAGAGGCGAAGCAGCGGCTGGTCTTCCGCATGGCCATCTCCACCCAGGTGTCGGCGCGGGGGAAGTAGCAGTACATCAGGTCATGGGTCATCACGTAGATGCAGTCGTGCGCCACCACCGACGTGCTCCAGTTCCAGGCGAAGGGCAGCGGGCTCATCATGCTCCACTCGTCCTTCTCGCAGTCGTAGCGCTCCACTGTGCGTTTGTTCAGCTCGCCGCCCACGTTGTCACCCCCGATTGCATAGATGTAGCCCTCGCAGTAGACCAGCGAGGGTTTGATCCGGGCGCACAGCATGGGCGTTTTCGGCACCCACGCGTTCTGCTGAGCGTCGAACCAGAAGAAGCTATCGACTGAGCGGAACACGGCTTGCAGCTTCCCGCTCTTACCGTGATTGGTGATTGAGTTTTTGAGCGGGATCTGACCCCCGGCGATGAACACGTCATTGTCCGGAGTAACCAGGGTCCCCACCTTCTGCAGGTCTCCGGGGGGGTTACTGAGCTTGTACACCTTCTCCGCCTGCGGGCTGTAACAGACCACCGTCGTGGGCAGGGCGCCGGACATGACGTAGCCCTCGCCCTGCGTTTCCGACATGGCCTCCATGAAGATGAGCATCTCCTCTTTGGTCATGCCTAACCGCGGCTTGAAGAACTTGGGCATGGACTTGTAGAGACCCTGCACCACCACGGACTTGTCGTTGGGGGGCAGACCCTGAAACCAGGCGCGCTGCGTGACCTCTGACAGCGCGTCGATGCGGATCTGGCTCAGCACTGAGGACAGGTGCTGCGAGCGGGCCTCCATGTTGTACTCCAGCCACAGCATGGCGGCCTCTCGAACCGTCTCCTCCTTCTCCACGTTGAGGTTGTCGCTACTCAGGACATCAATGAGCAGCTCGTGGGAGAGCTGCAGGAAGGCCTCCTGCCTGTAGACCACCGGGAACTTGTGCTCCACCATCCGCTTGGCGCTCTGCTTGAGCTCGCTGCAGCTGAAGAGGTCGCCGATGCTCAGCATGCGGACGCAGTTTTCAGCGTTGATCTTCTTCACCAGGTAGTCTCTGCACTGCAGCAGCACGTCCTCCACCTGAGGGACAGGAGGGACAAAGACGATCAGACGGGCTGGACCACATGTTCAGCTACCATGGTATACAGATGCATAATAAAAGGACATTAGGGGTGTCACTAGGGCTGGACATGCATCAATTAATCAATTTGAATTTTTTCCGCAGAAGATTTAAAAGTGAAAATCGAGATATTTTTTCCTGACTTAATTTAAGTGTAAGTTGTCGCATTGTTTCAAAACATAAAGACTAAAAATTTACAGTTTTCATGATGGTAGGTAGAGCTGAAGGATTTATTGTTTATGGATCGAAAAGCAATTCAGACAACGCAATCATGTGATCCCCAAAGCTGCAATTTTTTGCAGCGCTCCTGACTGACCCAGGATCTGTTGTCAACCATTTCACACATTTGCATTTATGGAAGTGCTGGTAAGCAGGTCAACAAAACAAAGCCTCTGTTTAGTGGTAGAAGTTGGAGTATCCCTTATTATTTTCAGAATTCTGATTTTTCATGTAAAATTCATTAAATTTACAGTGTTAAAGTAGACGCCTACATTTTCACATTTTATGGTTTATACTTATTTTTTATCTTTATTTGCTCTGCTTTTTTATAAACATATTTTGTTGATTTATTGTTTAAGTAGCCTAAATTTTATTTTGCCATTTATTATTTCTTTTTTTTTTACCATTGTTTTGATTTTTTATATTTTATTCCTTAACTTGCATTATTTTATTTACATATTTACTTCATTTCCTATGTTTGATTTTTGTTCACTAACAAGGTAGAAGGAAGGTAAATCATTTTCCAGGACAATTCAGGCTTTTCCAGGACATTTTAATTTTTCCTCATTTTCCATATGTTTTCCATGACTAAAAAATTGGTCAATCATTTTCCAGGTATTCCAGGATGTGTGGGAACCCTGCAGCAAGCACTTTAATCCAAAGAGGAAAGCTCAGTTTAGTTTGGGGATATATTTTGTTAACATCAAGGCAAAACTTGTTTTATGTAATTTCTGCGTCACGTGGAGGTTTTTCCTTTTAAAGAGATAACAAATGATTAAAATCAGAAATCAAAATGATTGTATTTTTAGGCCATATTGCCCAGCACTTGGTTAAACAAATTTTCCAGGTTTGTTGAGCTGTCAAAAACAAACTGAGGTGGGAAGAGGTCTAATAAGTTTTCTCTCACTGACACCTGTGTGGATGTCCTTTAAAAGAAAATACTGACCACCAGATTATCCGTTAAGACATATTTGTCTTCATGGTAAATAATGTTTTAAATCTCTAACTAGAAGTCCTCTCAGCACAAACCTCTGCCAAGGCATTTCCGACTGCCTGCCCTCTCTAACAGTGTTAAAAAATCCCTGTCATTGTATTAAAAACACGCGAGGAGGACTTTCCCCACAGACCTGAAGGAAGCAGGCGGTCTCGTAGAGCGGCTCCACCGTGCTGTCTGTGATGGCCAGGTTTCCCGTGTAGGCGTACGTGATGATGATCTGCAGCGTGGCGGCGTCCACGTTCCTCAGGTGGACGTGCGTCTGCTTGCTTTCGCTGAGGCCACTCATGAACATCGCCCTGCAGGAGAGACAGAGAGACAAGCATCAGTCAGCACATCAAAACCCGACACTGACTCAACTGTATGTCTGTGACTAAGTGTTTAATCAGCTGTTTTAATATCAGTGTCCTGATTGGATATGTTACTGTTTTTTTCTTCCTTAGTCATTAGTTTTTTTCTTTTGTTGCACATGAGTCTGCATCCAAGATTCATCTGCAGCAGAGTCTGCAGTCACAGGCAGCTGCATAAAACAGGGTTCACACATACAGATCATCGGACTGGTTTTGTCCTGATTTTCCCCTCCAGGCCAGCGACAGCACACTCAAGATTAGGGCTGAAAGATTTATTGTTTTTGGAACGAAAAAGCAATTCCAGACAACGTGTGATCACCAAAGCTGCAATTTTTTGCAGTGCTCCTGACTGACCCAGGATCTGTTGTGTCAACTATACTGCATGGACAAAAAAAGTCGCCACCTGGATTTAACTAAACAAATAGGTACGAGCCTCCTATTGGATAATTACTGCATGGGTGATTATCTTTCAACTGGTAACAAGTTATTTAACCCCAGCTGATGCTATGGGTAGCTTCTCATTTCTTAAACAACCATGTTAAAGACACATCCTGTGGTCGTGGAAAAGATGTTAGTCTGTTTAAGAAGGGTCAAATCATTGGCATGCATCAAGCAGAGAAAACACCTAAGGAGATTGCAGAAACTACTAAAATTGGGTTAAGAACTGTCCAACGCATTATTAAAAACTGGAAGGACAGTGGGGAAGCATCGTCTTCGAAGACGAAATGTGGTCGGAAAAAAATCCTGAATGATTGGTGATCACTTAAACGTTTGGCCAAATCAAATCGAAGAAAACCACTAAACAGTAAGGCTAACCGGGAAAAAAAGGCTTCAGTTTGCTAGGGGACATAAAGATTGGACTATGGAGGACTGGAAGAAGGTCATGTGGTCTGATGAGTCCAGATTTACCCTGTTCCAGAGTGATGGGAGCATCAGGGTAAGAAGAGAGGAAGGTGAAGTGATGCACCCATCATGCCTAGTGTTATCGAAACACTGCCACAGCGAATGCATGTATTTTTCACACACTATTTTACAAATGTGCAGGCAATTTGCATTTACTGAAGTGCTGGTAAGCAGGTCAACAACACAAAGCCTCTGTTTAGGAGTAGAATTTGGAGTATCCCTTATTATTTACAGAATTCTGATTTTTCCCAAAAATTTTCAATATTAACCCAGAATTCTGATTTTCCCCCCAGAATTCTAGATTTAATCTCAGAATTATGAGTTTTGTTCCCCTAGAATATTTAATTATTTTCAGAATCCCTCATAAAAAAGGACTTTAATTTCAGAATTATTTTTCAGGGATGCTCCTTTTATATCCAATCATGACACTCACCCGTTTCCAATGAACCCGTTCACCTGAAGAATAATCCAAACAGGTGTTTTTGAGCATTCTCAACGTTCCCAGTTTTTTGTTGCCCCAGCCTGTCCCAGCTTTTCTGAAACATTTTACAGGCTTCAAATTCAAAATGAGAGAATATTTGCAAAGTACTCCATTTTGACATTGAATATATCTTGCCTTTGTAGTTTATTTAATTGAATATAGGTCAAAAAGAGTTTCTAAATCACTGTATTCTGTATTTAATTTAGATTTCACACCATGTTCTGACTTTAGTTTGTAATATTTAACACCTACATTATAGTTTTACACAAATACCAGCAGATGGTGCTTTAATTTACTTCTCACGCTTGATTAAAGTGATCTAAATGAAGAGTCTGATGCTGGAGAAAGCCGTCGGTGTAGTTGTAGTCGTCTGCGGCGCTCTGCCCTCGTGTTTTCAGGGTTTTTGGTGAGTGTGTCTGCTCGTTGCTCAGCAGGGGCTGAACCTGCCAGGCTGTATTACGCAACTCTGCAGGCAAACCCATGCACCCCCTCCCTCTTTTTCCTCTTTCTTCTCCTTTCTCATCATCTCTCACCAAGACCTACGTGACCAGACTTTCCCCTCCACTCCAGTCTCGCAGCCCCCCCGCCATCTCTCTCTCTCTGCCCCAAAGCGGGGCGTGCGAGGAGAGGCAGCAGACAGTGAGGAGGGAGGAGGGAAGGAAGGAAGGAGTAACACTTAAGAGGAAGTGCTGCAACACCTTGAAGAACCTGGAGGGGAAAGACTTTGCGTGTTTGCAGCAGATAACGAGTGAATCAGAGAGGAGGATCATGGGAGGTTTGTGTGAGAGCGGCATCAAGTTGTCGGGACCTTTTCTTGGATTGTGTGTGAATGTGCAGCGAGGGGCGGGAGGGGAGGGTAGGGCTGGGCAACACGGACTACCAATCATGTCTTTGTTTTTGTTTTCACTGAACAGCAATACAGCTCATTTTTTCCGTCATGAAACCAGAGGACTGACAAAAAAAACAAATCATGGACTTTCAAGAGGTTCTGGTAAAAATAAAGTTACAAGAAAACCTGTTCGATACCAAAGCAACGACAATACAAGTCCTGCACACAGCGAGGCAATCTGTCCTTCATTATCAAACACTGAGGGAAAAACTCCTTCATTTTAGTTTTGATGACGTCAGAATGTTCTTATAAAACATCCACATGGGGATATCACAAGCACAGAAACTTAATGATCTTAATTAAGGATGCACAGATATTGGTATAAAAAGTTGACTATTGGTATTAGCCAATATTTAAACACTTGCCAACATTTACAGTCCATACACTGACTACATATGTATATCCCATACATCAGCGAAATGCACAAATCGACCATATCTGTAATTTCACTGCACAGGTACATTTAAAAAGCAAGATGTTCATTTTTTAAGAGTTAAATGTTTCTTATTTTACATCAGCTTCTCACATAAACAGACTCTCACATTGAAAACAAGTTCAAATAATCGGCATATCAGATATTGGCAAAAATCTAATATCATGCATCCCTAATCTTTATGATCTTTTAAGTTTTAACCAAAAAAGAGAGAGCTGAGTCTAAATTGTACAAATTCTTTTACAACATTTTGGGTTTTGTGGTAAAATCGAGGTCCTTTTCACCCAATATTTGGGAGATTTATTGTTTTTAATTATCAAAGTTTGAGGGAAAACTTCAACACTTGCTTATCACAATGTCCTTTTACATATTTAACTGTAGCTAAAAAATTTGTGCAAAAATGACAGCTCTCTATCCCTATTTGTTAAATATATGATTGATGATCTTTTACTTTTAGGAATGGGAATCAAAAACCAGTTCCAACGGAGAATCGATAACAATTACCTAAAAGAATCAATATCATTAGTCTTTTTGCCCAAATATTTCCTAATCAGTCAGATCCATTAGTAACTGGCTGTCTCGGATGTCAAAGAAGCAAACATGTCAGCCAGGAGTCAGATGCTGTAAGGAGTTGTTTGTAGAAACAAAGCATGCTTCATTAGTTTATATCAGAATATAAAATCAGACACCAAGCTAACAAACAAAGTCAACCATGGTGGCAACTCTTAGTCACCAGTGAACACGGTCACCAGTTGAATTAATACACCAAACTTATTTCCTAAAGGAGCATTTATCCTCATCAGCTGGATGATCAGTCATGTTTGCGTTTTGATGACTGTGGTCTTGATTTATCAGTTTGTCTGTTCTTGTTGCTGTGATCAGTCTGTCCTCCCTCTGCCTCTACTCTGATCCTACTGGTGACGTGTGGACTGCAGTGTCACGTTAATTCTGGTCGACATGCACAACCGATGCACTGAATCCATGCGGAGTGGCCATCACACATATGTGATCGCATAGTTAACAGCAAGCACATCTCCAGCTTTAACAGGGTTTCTGCAGGTACCAGCCAATCAGATTTAATGCTTTTTAATGCCATGACCGTGAACTCAAGAAAATTACACAGGTTTGTTTTTCATTAAAGATGATTTTATATGAAAACTGTCCCTAAAGATACGTCCTCTTAAACATCAGAACTGAAAGAGCTGAGAGAGAACTTATATTACAGTGGAGGGTGACCACTAGTTTCCCTTTAACCCTTTGACTTTCAAACTGGGAAATACATTTGCAACAAATTGTTTGTTGGTAAAATTGTGTTCCTTCTTCATTTAGCAACATTTCAAGTTTTATTTTTCAGATTACCAATTGGGAAGCAGATATGTCGGTCAACCTGCTGGTTGGCTTGCCTATTAAAGGTTATACTGGGAATGAAAGGATTTCTTTCATGTCTGCAAATTTTTTTTTTTTTTTTTGTATGAAAAACATCACAGGGAGCAAAATTTAGATATTTAGCTGTTGACCCAGTTTTCTGAGGTACCATAGATACATTTTTTTATTGTCAAATTTATTTCCTTCAACCAAATGATTGTATGAGGATCTGGAAATATGTGAAAAGATTTTTTCTTATTCCGATGTTTGCTCTTACTGTTGGATTTCTGAGAAGCTATGCAGCAATGATTCACTTCAGATTTTTTTCTAGTTTTCACACAGTTATATTCATGTACAGCAGTGCCTCCCAGTGGATACATATTAGTGTTACAAACACTATTTAGAGAGGTGAATAAGGAAAAAAAGACTAAGGTGGGTTTTTCAAAATTTTAAACACAGTGGTAATGCAGCAAAAAGTCAACCGCACGGTTACAATGCCAGTCAAAAGGTTAAAGCACATACCTTAGTTTGTTAGTTGTCTGCCTCTTACAGATGATTTGTGGCTGTTGAACTGCAAGCCGATTTCACGGCGTTGACACCCATTGTACCAAGCTTAATATATATATATTTTTTTTTAACAAGCACTGCAAGATCCTTCTCCGTCTTGACCACCAACGGGTTGCACCCAGTCTCTGAATTAAACACTTTCTAGCCATTTTTGCTGGAATTTGAATTTCCCTTTTCTTCCTCCACCTGGTTCAGCCTGCCCGCCACTTTCCATACATCCGGTTTTACTGCAGATGTACCCGACTGGCCAGAAACAATTATCACAATGGTTCTGCATGTTTATGTAGATGTACATATCTGGTGAAACAGTACATATGTTATGTTATAATATATGTAAATATATTATTATTAGCATATATTATTAAATGTTCTTGAAAACTACAGAAAGAATTTTTAATACCACTGAGAATCAAATTTAATGATTTTTAATGTCATTTAAGGCCTTAATTTCTGCAAAATCAATTTAATGACTGTTAATGCTTTTTAATTCTCCACAGAAACCCTGTTTAATGTCGATGGAACCAGCATAATGCCAGCAAAAAGCTAGGAGCTCTCTATGATCTTCACTTAAATCTTAGAAACTGTCTGTGTTTCCCAGCCCTGAGCTGAGCTCCTGTCATGTGCAGATGGACTCTTCCCAGAGCCGAGGCTGCTGCTCCGTCACATTCACCGCAGTGCACACACACTTCATTATGCAATGCTGTGCGTACAAATGAGGCCTCCCGAGGGCCTGGAGGATCCGTCTGAGCGTCTGCAGGTTAGGGGTTGCTTCATTTATTCCGTGTAGTGCATCTTTGAGGGCTCAAGCCACAGCTCTCAAGGAAACAGCATCCCTGTGTTTCCTGTCCTTCATGTATGGAGTAGGTCGTTCTTGTTCTACAACGTGCTGCATTATTCATCGTAACTGTAGGAGGTGAGCACCTACATTCGTAACAGCAGCACCTACACCTCGTCACAATCCGACTGAGGGGAATAATTGACATCTTTAAACACAAAAGCCCAGCGCTGTATGGTGCATTATTTAGTGAAACTGAAGGAGACGAACTCGGAGGAGCTATACCACCAAAAACATGCTCACAATCATCTTCAAGTGGTTCCACACGTTTGGACAAACAGTCCAGGTAATGTTGAGAATATGGTTTGAGTCATTGAAGAATTAAATCTTTAACTTATTCGCTCTTGACATGCTGACATGTTCATATTTATATAAACTGGGGAGCTAAATAATTGGTTAGAAATTGATGGAGAGGGGGTGGGATTAAAGTTTTGACTTCTTCTCACTCCTTTTCAGACATGAAACATTTATACAAGTACTAATTTTCTCTTTTCTCTGTCTATACTTTGATTTTGCCTTTTGTTATATGTTTGAAATAGTGATGCACGATATTATCAGTTGGATATTGGTATTGGTCGATATCAGCCCAAAAAGTTAAGTATCGGTACTGAACGGTATTGAAATGTTTGCAGATACTTACAGCAAATATATCTGCTGGAGTATCGGCAAATCACACAAATGTACAATATTGATGCACCTTCTCATCACTGCATGAGTACATTTAAAAATCAAGGGTTTCATTTTTGCAAGAGTTAAATGCTGTTTTTCTTGTTTTACATCTGTCCCTCACAAAAACATACTGAAACACTAAAAGAAACAAGTCCATTTTCATTCAGTACCGAGCTTGTGCTCTTGACCAGATTTATCTGTATCAGCGATTATGAAGTAAAAAATATCGGCATATCGGATATCGACAAAACTCCAATATCGTGCATCCCTAGTTTGAAATAAACTTATCAAATCAAAATAAAAAAACACTTGTTCAGTAACATCTGAGTCAGTGTTGCCAATGAAGTCTATGATAGAAAAATGTCCACTGATGAACTCTTTTCCACAAAGAGATCAAACTCAGCTAAAACAAAACAATGCTTCATAAAACTTACAAAATGCTTTCAATTTGATCTCAAAATGAGGAAATTCCAGCTTTCCAGATGGACATGTTACCGTGAACGCCCCTTAAACTCAAAAACTCAGGAAACGTCTGTAACCATGAAGTTAAAATAGTTTAATTGTTTTAAAAGTGTAAATTCCTTGGCCTTGTTTATAGCCTCGCATCACTTATTTTTTCCTTCATAAGGAAGTTGATATAACTTAACGATTTTGCATGTTGCAACCTGCTTTCTTAATTTATTACTTATTTTTTTATGCTCTTATCTATTTCAATATGATACAACCAAATTTCCCCCTGAGGATTAATAAAGTACTTTTGATTCTGACAGCTCGGTCAACTCGAGTGTCCCGCCATTAACAGTTACAAGTCCAGTTGTGTTGTTGGGTTCTTATTTCTGTCCCTTGTTGCTTTAGCTGTGTTTTTATTTTTCTTATTATATTACTGTACAGACCAGAGTTAAACTGACAGGTCAGGAGTATACCACGTAGGCCTGTCCACAAAGAACCAATGTAGCAAAATATGTTTATATGCTCAGAGTATCGATACAGATTCTGCAGAAATAAAGGCCCTAAATGCTGTGACAGCACTTATCAAACAAGCCTTTGGTAATTGACGCAGCATGTTACAGATTTTAAATAACTTCTAAGACCTTTACAGACCTTAAATCGTAGCATCCTTTAAAACTTGTCCCTGCTCTTTTTTTAACTTGCAAAAAAAGAACAAAAGTTGTTGGGAATTCGGTAAAAAAGGGTAGTTACTGTCTATAATTTACAAGTACTGTGACAGGTAAGGTATCATGGCCTAAATTTCTGCTTTGATTCCCAGTGGGTTGCAGCTCTCAGAGTATAAAGATTCATTCTCCATCTTCACAGTGAACTGTCCTCACAGTCTTGCTCATGACTTCACATCTAAACAGGCATGTCTGACTCTCCATGAACTTTTAGTGTGTCTCGGTACAACAGTGCCCACAACTCTTTTCAACGACTGATAACTTCAAGTGTTTGGATTGAGAGCCCCCTGTACTTGAAATCAGAACAGTTTGCATTTCAAGTTTAAAGATGTTAATTGTCATATACAAACTAAAACACAGCGGTCATTAATGGGCAATAAAAATCTTATTTTTCGACTTCCCACCACCACATAACCCAAAAATATAAATAAAATTTAAAAACAGAAAATATAAAACAGAATTTAACAACCTGAAGTACGAAATATAAAATATAAAGTTCACACATACAATAAAAATAGGACAGTTCAAAGTGCAAATGTCAGCAATTGTGCATAAATTGCAACTATTGGAGGTAGATGAGTTAAGTTATTGTCCAGGAGTTCAGTTAAAGTCCTTGACTTAGAAGCCTGATGGCCTGGGGTTAAAAGCTGTTAGTGAGTCTTGTAGTCCTTTTTATTTTTTTTAAACTTTTTTCCTTTTTTAAATTTAACTGCTTATGTTTTATTGGTACAAGGACAAGTACCTGTTGGATAAACTCTATATCCTGTTTTTATGGTCGGACTTAAGGGTCTCATGTCCTGCAAAATCAATTTTCTTTGCTTTTAACGTTATTAGAAATGTCTTTGAGAGCAGAAGACAATGACCCCCTTTAGTAAACTCTCAGTTCACAGAAATACTTCAAACCTTTTTATAGAAAATGACCCTTAAAATGCTGTTTTTTACTTCCTGAGGTTTGTGATGTTGCGATGCCCCCTCAGATCAGAGCGTTTCTAAAGGGTAATATCTGCATCTGACCCTCCATAGTAGGGCTGAAAGATTGATTGTTTCGGATCAAAATCACAATTTCAGACAACGCAATCATGTGATTTTCTGCAGCGCTCCTGACTGGCCCTGGATCTGTCATGTCAACTATTTCACACATACCATTTTACTAATTTGCATTTACAGAAGAGCTGGTAAGCAGGTCAACAACACAAAGCCTCGGTTTAGGAGTAGAAGTTGGAGTATCCCTAAAATAATGAAAATAGATTATTAACAAACCACTCAGGGCCTCAAACTTTAAGGGTGCTCCTGCCCTTCAGACTTTGAGGACGTGTAAATCTATCGGCCCACATTTCCTCGACCGCCACATCCAGCCCTTGTTATCCCCAAACCCTCGGACAACAGCAGCGTCGCACTCACCTGAAATAGGAGCTACATGTGGCCAGGACCATCTTGTGACAGGGGAACTCGGTGTCCTCCACCAGCAGCACGACGTCAGTCAGTAATTTCTGTTCGTAAAAGAACTTGAGCTGCTCCAGCAGGGAGACAGCGTAGTCCGTGTTGACCGGCCTGCGCTCACTGAGATCCGACATGGTTGCATCCCATGAATCGCGCCCCAGTTTTGAAAAGTCAAGCAGCCGGCAAGAACCGGACTCAAACCCACCAAGAGAAATGATAATATTCCTAAGGGTTCAGGGTGGGGGAGGTGGGGGGTGAGGGTGGGACAGCTTCAACACCTCCACTGGCCTGAGTGGAGGTGTTTAACTCCGATGTGGGAGAATTCCTGCTGGAGATGGACTGAAAGACGAGATGAGGACGTCGCGGTGTCACGGTCAGGACAGTGGAGGAAGGGGGTCCCGGGTGAGGAGAGGGGGCCGTTTCCCCTCCTGGTCCTGTCTCCTGTCCGAGGTCATGAAATGAGGCACTCTGGGAGCAGAGGTAGAGGGAGAGCACGACGACCGTCGCAGCACTGCTACATCAGGGCCCACCTAGAAAACAGGAAATGATGAGTATTCAACTTAAGGGAAATAAAAAGGTGAGGCCACAGTTCAAAATCCAAGTTTCCAAGGCAACCTAAACATATGTGCACTTGTTTATCTGTCAGAGGCATGTATTTTTATTTTTAAGTATTTATATCATTATTATTTTCATTTATTTATCTACTATTCTTATTATGATTACGTCTTCCCACTCCTTTTCGGAAATTGTAAATCATGTTTTTCATTTTCAAATTTTTTTTCTCATATTTTGTCAGTTTTGTATTGTACTGCTAGATTTGTCGACTATTGCATGATTACAATAGTCATTAATTTTATTTAGTATATTTTTTTTAGATGTCGCGAAATAGACTACTACTACTACTACTACTACTACTACTACTATTACTATTACTGCTGGCATATTTATATTTCCTTCCCTTTTCTTCCTTTTATCAGTTTTTTTAAATAATTATTATTACTATTTTTTTTACCTTATTAATTTTATGTATTTATTATTATTATTACTACATATTTTGCATTTATTTATTTTTTGTAGATACAATTTATTTTTATATTTGTAATAATGTTTTGCTGTTAATTTGGTGTTCTGGAGTTGAAAAGAAATAAAAATACCTTGTTCAAAATTAAAGTTTTCCTATCCTTTTTTCTAGCTGTTTATTAGGGAATAAAAAATACCCTCAAATCACTCAAACGAGGAAACAGGACCTCTGATTTTGTGGTACGGTGCAGATCACCTCTTTTCTTACTCACTGGATCATTCAAGTCAAGACAGCGCAGCGAACACTTGGCACAGAAACAAGAGTCTGTGTGAAAAATAGAATTTACTACAGTACTTCACAGTGGCTTCATTTGTATTTTGAACAGGTTTTATTTAATTTATGGGGAGCTCTTTAAAAATGTTTTAATTTTTTACTAGAGACGTACGATATTAGATTTTTGCAGTTTTCTATGATACTGCGTAGAGACGCACGATATCCGATTTGCTGAAATTTCCAAACTTTTCATTAGTGAGCTATCTCCTCTACTAAAATTGACCAGTTCCTCTCATTCTGAAGGAGTATTTCTGTTAGAAATTGATGTTGACCATGAAAATAACATTTTTTTTCCTAGTAGAAGACACTATTGTTTATTCATATGTCAACTTTCAGCAATAACAGGTTGAAACATCTTGCTAGATTAATACATTCAGTGGGTATTACAGCCAATACATGTGATTTATACAGCAAATATTTAAGGCAAAAACATTAGCTGTAAATATCAGCAGGAATTTTGACATTTCCTAATACCAATATCATGCATCCCTAACACTGATGCTTCAAAACTAATTTTAGACAATACAGAAAGAGATGAAAACAAGTTTTTGTTGTGAGCACCAAGTCTTTCCCCACTTTAACGGACTGACTCACTTTCTAAACCAGACAAAAAAAACAATAACACATTTTAATCCGACAAACATGATGATGTACTATTGGTAATAGCAGAGATTCAGTGACAAAAATAAAATTAATAACTAATTAGTATTTAAAGTTGATCAGTATAAAGAATATTTTTAATTGCTACCCTATAGGGTGGAGCAATGTGGTATATTCATTAGGGATGCACAATATTAACAGTATAATAATCGACTGGTATTAGCCTAAAAAGTTACATACCAAAATTCTACAGATATTTACAGCCAATATATCTGCTACACATAGACCACGGTGCTTCACATTATTATCACTGCATGGATACACTGAGTTAAATGTTGTTTTTCCTGTTCATATCTGTTAATCACACAAATGGACTCTCACATTGAAAGCAACAAGTCCATCTCATAAAAGAAGTACTTTGTGCTCTTGATAAAACTAATCTGTATCTGTATCTGTGATAATGGGTTCAGAAATATTAGAGATTGGATTTTTCCCAAAACTCGAAATGCTGTTTTTCTTTTCTATTCACTATCACAGATACCGATATTTCTAGTCAAGAGCACAAGCTGCACTTAACAAAAATGGACTTGTTTCTTTCAGTGTTACAGTATATTTTTGTGAGGAACAAATGTAAAACAAGAAAAACAGCATTTAACTCCTGCAAAAATGAAACCCTTGATTTTTAAATGTATCCATGCAGCAAAGAGAAGGTGCATCAATATTGTACATTTGTGTAATTTGCCAATATTCCTGCCGATACAGCCAATATGTGTGGCCAATATATCAGCTGTAAACATCTGCAGAAGTTTCAATATTGGCTGATACCGATATCAAACAAATACTATCGTGCATCCCTAGTAATCAATAACAAACATGGATAGAGATCAATCTAATATTAAAATTGATAATGATGATAAACAGGAGATGACTGATGTTAATACTTATGGCTCAATCATTTCTAATGGTTATTGTCTTCTCCAGTCAAAATGCAAACAAACTCTTAATCTAAACCATCATTACGTTCACACAGATTTACCAACAAAGCTCCATCCATGACTGTAACTGAAACAGTGTGCTGGTGTTTGGCTGCATGTTTTGATGGATTCATTCCTGTCCAAGTCCCCTGACTCATGACACAGGCTTTCTTTTTTAAGCTTCTAGATTCTTCAGTGATGTCAACAATTGAAATAACGGAGACTGCATCGTTTCATAACACGTGGTGTTGGAAATCGGAATCTTTTTTTCCAATCTACCGCGTAAATGGTTGCATTCAGAAGAGTAATCAGGCAGACTAACAATATCACACTGTCATAATTTCACACATTTTAACCTTATTTGTAGGAGGATGTTATGCCATCAACACGCTCCAAGTTTAAGAACAGAAGCTGAAAGAGACAGAAGCGAAACGAATGACAATAAACCAAATTCACCCTCATCAACTATCAAACTAAGAGTTGGTGTTTGGACATACAGACTTCCATCTGAAGAGTGTTTATCCTTAGCATTTTCGACTTACCTTATGCTAAGCTAAGCTAGCAGGTAACCGTTACCCAGCACCTCACTTTAGTCCAAAACAATCCGAGTGTTCGGGCTGAAGCAGCACACACTCGGGCCTGCTGGGAAACACGGAGCTCGTTGGTGTTAGCCCACCGTAGACCCGTTAGCTTCACTGAAGTTCGTGAGAATTTGTCTCTTAATATACTTTCAGACAGGGTGGCCATCCCCGTCTTCGATCAGACCAATACCTCTGATCAGGGAGCGTTGATGTAACGTTACATCGTTAGCTCTGCCACCCGCGGTAAGTTAGCAACTTTAGCTTCACCCAGCTTCCAAAGTTCCGGCGTAAGACAGCCGTTGGCCCACTGACACGCACTCTCTGCTTGTTCAAAAGTCAAATATCTGCAACAGTGGGTCTAAAAATATAAATTAAAGGACATGATGGATACAAACCTCTGACAGAGTCGGACTAGAGAGCGGTCATGCTGCTAGCAGACAGCTAGGCTAACTGCTAAAAGAGCTAAATAAGCGCAAGCTAGCCATAGATGTGTGTCTGTAGATGCCGTCAGAGTGGGAGCCATTTTGGAGAGGGGTGGGCGGCTTCTGTTTCCCACAATCGGAATAAAACAGCGCTTTAAATTTAACACTAGAAAACTAGTAAGCCAGTAGAGCTGGGTAATTTATCCAGTTTTACTTTAATTACAATTACTGCCATCTACTTTTTGAAAACTGAATACTGGAACTGAAAACTTTAATATTTTTAAAATCAAACTCAATAACTACCATTTTAGTCTGACTTTTAGCTGACTATATTTATTATTACTTAATCTTATTGATTTTAATCCTCAATCTGTTTCAAAACTCCATTTCATTTCAGATTTATTGTTTCAGAATTGTATCCTCTTTTAATCAGTTTCTTTTAATTGTCCTACTTTAGCAGATTTTATTACACATTTGGTGTTTGGCTATCTCAATTTACCATATTAATATTTAAACATTTATTTTATTTGATATTTACTTCTTCCCTAAAGTATCTACTTAATCTTTTTTCTTAATCATGATTTTTTACAGTCATTTTAGTCTATTCTCCGGTGTTTCCTCATTTTTAATTCAAGAGAGTGTTTCCTTAGTCCTTTAATTCTGTTTTCTGTTAGAATCTCCTCCTAATGTCTTTGTGTCTGTGCTATTTGTGGATCACGAGGGAGGGTCGGGTGTTGTATTTTCATTGAATTCAATTTTCTGATTTCTATTTACTTATTTTATTTCTTAGTAAAGCACTTTGTGCTGCAAGACTTAGCATGAAAATTGCTATACAAATACAGTTTGATTGATTGATTGATAATCAAGGTTTAAAGAATACTGAATATTTGCAGATATTTGAAAATAGGGATGGAATTGATACGATTTTATCGATACCAGTACTATTAATGATTCTGCTAATGGATTCACTTCTTTAACGATTCCCTTATTGATTCCTGCAGATTTTCCGTGTGGGCAAATGTTGGCCTGTAGATTTTCAGTGGCAACGATGTCAAACACACATATCACGGCATAGATAACTGCTTCTGTAACTTGCTGGTGTTTCCACTCACTTAAGGTTGTGCAGTAAGGTGTATTTTGTACAAAATTAAGCCACAATTCTGACCGCTTCTGAACCCTTTCAGTGGAGGAATTGATTAGCAAAAAGACTCATTATATCTTTTACTTTGATGGAGCTATTAACAATTCTCAACTGGAATTGGTGTTCGATTCCCATCCCTATTTGAAAACTCATTTTGACCAAGAATTCGGAGATTTAGGTCAGACCTCTGGATTGTAAGTCAGAATTTAAAAAAGAAAAATAACTGAGAAAACATATCAGAAATTTGAGAAAATAACTCAAATATCAATAAATCAATAACCCAGCTATAACTTAATAGGGCAGGGGTTTGATATGAATTATTACCCAATGAAAAGTGCATCTTAAGCAAAGGAAAAGTATTTACCGTTAGACTATAGTTTTTCCAGATTATTTATTTACTTGCTTATTCTGTGTTAAGGAATACTATGTTTGATAGGTCTGTGTAATCAATGTGTGTCACTCTCTAGATGTATGTGTTTGTGTATGTGTGCTGCAAATGAAACTTTCCCCCGGGAACATTTAAGGTTTTCTAAGTCAAAGCCACAATATAAGAATTCTGACTTTTACTAAGACTTCTGAGATTCAACTTAAAATTCATTTTTACAACAGACTTAGAAAAAAAATCAACCTCAAAACTAATCTAAACTAATAATCTGTTTTTGTCTTGTATTGTAATACTTAACAGGTTTAAATGATTTCTTGCCACGCTGACTGACTAAATAGTCCTGCTATCTCCTCCCATCATCGCAGAGAAGTAAAGCGAAGTGCGCCTACACCTCTCCAAAATGGCGTCCGCGTCGCCGTTTGTCAGCAGCAGCAGAGCCTCGTCTGCGTGTACGCATCTATGAGCATAAGCTAGCAACCCAAGAAGCTACTTCTCAAGTTTACCACACCAGCAACTGAAATCCAAGCTCACTCACCGTTAGTGTTCGCGAATTCCACACAGTGAACCGTCGAGCCGGCTTTCTTCTTCAGCAGAGAGTGTCGAGTTAGTTCCTGGAGCCGAAATGAGACAGAAAAGAGATGTTTAAGCGCTGAGCGGCGGACAACCTCTCAGCGCATCATAAGCGCCTGAAAGCCTGGAGGCCAAATCAGGATACTGCGCATGCGCCCAAACTAAGCAGCCTGAGCTGTGATTAAGTGCGAGAGAGTGGCCTCTGCTGGACAAAAGGCTGTACTGCAAAATTCACGTAAATTAAAAATAAAACATGAATTAGAAACATTACTTAGAATTATTAATAAGGCTAAATTCCCCTCCTCACTTTAAGCCATAGAAGCAACACTCATAAATTTAATCATTTATTTGTGTGGTGCCCACTGCATAGCCAATTCATCTTAAGGAGCACCAGGTGTTTTTTTAATTGACTAATTAGCAGGCATGTTTCTGATTTTGTTGGTGGGAGTCATGTGGAGCTGAGAGAGAAGCGGTTATTCTGCATTTTGTTTGTTTATTTGTGGAAGGACTTGTCTTTAATGATATTTCAGAGCTAGGAGATGTCAGTTTGGTTGTTTTAATCCCTCTGGTGTTTTATTTCTGGCTGGTTGAGCAAAAATTTAAAGGAAAATGGATGGTAAGCTTGTTTCGCTTTTCTTAAACATGGTGGGGTGGAGATATGCAAACTTTTCTTATATAAATGTATATTTCCTGACTGAAATGGGTCCCTTAATGAACAAGATTATGAAACAGCGTGTCTTTACAATTTTACTTTACTGCTTTTCTCAGACGGAGGCAAACAACCACACACCTTTGGAGGTGGACAGCAGAGGCACCACCACCCCAGACCTTTTTTCTACGTCCAGCCACCGTCTCAACCGTACTACCTCTACCAGCACTGGCAGATGAACAACCCATACAGTCATTATGGTCTGCCTCCAGGTAGAGAACTGCTTATTGGTTCACTGAAGAAATTAAACATTGTAGAAAAGCTTTTGTCAGCACAAGTATTTAAAAAGTCTGGTTATCCTACTTTATATACACATATGACATTTAATATACCCCTGTGTGTATTTATACATGCAAGTGATCTGCCCATAAGTGCAAAATTAAATCTTGGACAAATCTGGGGAACTAGTGGCTGCACTCAAATACAGTCCCGTGAGTCCATTATATCAGTTAATTACCTCCTCTGGGAAGGTCATGTTCTTGGCGGCATTTGTCCGTCTGTCTGATTTTAAGTATAATAACTCAGAAAGTTCACAAAGGATTTTGATTCAATTTTCAGGGAAGGTTGGTCATGGCAAAAGGAAAAATTGATTGGAATTGGGTGGAGATCCCAATCCAGAGGTATTTTTTTAAAGGATTCATAAACATTGGGAGGTAGGGCAGTTTGACATTTTTGTTAATTCTGCTGGTTATTATGTCAGAAATACTTAGAAAAAAATAACACGAGTGTTTGCAAGTTTTTGATCCAGATCCAAATCTGATACTCAAAGAGGAAAAATTATAAAAATCTGTCAACTTTTAAGAAAGTTTCTGGCCTCTCTTATTTGTTTTCTGTTTAAATTTGGTGTTTAGCTCTCTAGATGCAGTTCCTTGATATAAATCACCCTTTTTTGTAATGCCACATCAACTATGGAACCTGTTATTGACAAAACTTTAGGGTCCAGATCAAGTTCAACATTGTAGAACGTGAGAAAACTGCAACTCAAAATCAAATAAATGGATTAAATGACATTTTCATGTCTCACAAAACCACTGATTCACCTTTAGTGTGGATCCAAATCCAGATCTGATTCAGGATCTCATTATTTATAGTTTCACTTAATTATCTATAACTTTTAATATGAATCAATTATTTTGATATCTCATTTACTTTTATTCCCTTTCCATCCTCTTTTATTGTGCATTCTGTATTTTTTGTTTAATTTTATGTATTTTACTATTATCTATTTTCAAATTTAGTCCATGTCAGATTATGTTTTGTAAAATTAAAAAAGGGGTATAAATAAACAGCTTAAAGTAGCTCACATGAGCTCTCATTCTGCTTTATTATTTATAAGGCATCAAAAGCAGCATTGTTTTGCACAATTGTGTTTGAAAACAAATACTAGTTTAAAAAAATCACAATTGAAGCTAAAAAATTGCACTTTTGGTCAAATTTGAAGTATTTATAGTCGTAACGTTTCGAGAATCAAACTGTTTTTGGCAGATATCTGATTGATCATTTTAGATCCAGATTATACTGAAGTCTCACTTTAATCAAATTTCAGATTTTTTTCTTTATCTCTTCACAAACACAGTGGTATATATTTCAGGCCATTTAGTTTTAGTCTTGATTGGAAAAAAAAGTTTATTAACATTAAGAATATTCTTCTTCAGAGTATTAAACATAAGTGTAGGAGCCAGATTACTCATTTTTTGTTTCTTGTGGGTTGGTTGTGCCAGTAGGGGTCAGTATAGGCTTGTGGTTTTGTCTATAAAGTCAGGTTGGCTGATCAGCACAGGTGCGCACATTGGGGAAGCCATACGGTTTTTGACCGTGCCGTGGAGTGTATTATTGGTATATCGAGTATTGTCTTAAAATAAATCACAAAAGACTGAAGGATATGTTTGGACATTTTTGGCACACTAATACACGGGCACGCGTACAAGCCCTTTATGCCAGTGTGCGCGTATAGTGACAAAGAAAGCCACTATAATAAGTTTTATACTGACTGATGCAGCAGAGTCAACTTGGATGCTTGTTGACTGGTCGTATCCAATATTCAAATATTTCCTACTATTTTTTTTATTTAAGATCTGTAAACTGTAATTATCAAGGTCAAAACAAAGTTAATTTGAATTTTTATGTATTGAATCCACTGACTGTGTGTCTTTATTTCCCAGGTTTTAACTTTAACCGGCCCTGCATGCCTCCGTTCCAGTACCTGCAGTATCCCGGGTACATTTTCCCACACGCTCCGCTCTATCCCGTGGACTACAGGCGCATGTTCGAGCCTCGCTTCCACGCCCCTCACCCCTGGACCGACACGCCCCGTCAGCAGCACCACATGCAGCCTCCGGGACGTCCGGAGATGGCCTGCTCGGAGGCTCAGACCGACCCCAGCGACGCCATCAGCAAACTCATCGAGTGCCTGGACAAGATCCGAGCGAACGAGCTGCAGGGCGCAGAGAGGGAGCTGGACTCCGGGGTGGCCTCGCAGTCCTCGGGGATGTTCTCACCTGTAGAGGAGAAGAAGGGTGAGGAGGAGGGTTTGGTGCTGCCTTCAGCGGCTGATGGGAGCCCGGCTGTGACTCTCTGCGACTCCACGGCTGCGGTGTACGATGGAGAGTCCAGCCAGAGGAGCCTGGGTGCTCTGAGCCCTCATGGATGCTGGTCTGCAGGTCTGGAAGGGCCTTTGGATAGCTCCTCTGTTCATGAAGATGGTCCTGAGCTGGAGCAGGCTGCAGAAGATGAGGATTTCCTCGCTCTGGAGAAAGAAAAAGTCACAGACGTCCAGGCAGACGTCCTGTTAAGCGCTCCGAAATGTGACATCGAAAAGTTCCAGAAGCTGAATGAGGATTCAAACCTGCCCTCTAAAGCCTCTAAAGATCCAAACAGCTCTGACAAAACCTCAAAAGCAGACCACAAGAGAGCAGATCCAAGCTTCCAGATCCTCAAGCTTCCCTTGGAGAGCGTCCTGACTTCTGGAGAAGCTTCAGCCGGTCCCTACTACTACAACTACCTGTCCATGCACAGCACCCACGAGCGCATGAGCGTCCTCAGCCCGTCCCTGGACGAGCTCTCCTCCAGAGACGAGATGTTCTCCACAGACTTGGACGACGCCGATCTGCTCCCCAAACACGTGTACGCAGGCAGGAGGTTCACCAAAGTCATCACCGGGTCTCCACAACCTGAAGACGCAGAAGAAGTGTGGCTGCAGGGTTCGAAGAGGTCCATGTGTGCCTGCTGTGGGAAGAGTCTGGCCAAAGGAGCGAGCAGGAGCAAAGTGCACGGAGCAAAGGTGCACAGGGACGAGGCCGGAGACTCCGAGGAGGACGGCAGGTATGGGGGAGGGTGCGAGCAGCCGGTCCGAGTGGTCGTGAGGAAGCATGCAGCACCCAGGAAGACTCACTCTGTCCCACAGAGGCAGGCCGCAAAGTCCTGGTACAAGAGAGGCCAGTACAAGGACCCACCAGAAGAAACCAACCAGGAGGAAGGACATGTGTGCACGCAGGAGGCCGCAGGTGACGGGGTCGGAGAGGTCGCTGCTGCTGCTGAGGTGCAGTGCAGAACGTGCCAGGGTAAGTCTACACCCCCCCAACATACAAGCGAACTAGAGGGGTCAACCTGCATACAGAGTGGCTTGCACACAGTACTTTTGTCCATTATGGAAAAAAAATATCCATACAGAGGAAAAATAAATGAATGATAAACAAAAAGCACAGCATTTTTTTTGACTAATTGTTTTTGTCAACAACCTTTTTTCCCTGATGAAAACTAGACAGTAACTAATAAAAACAAGTGTACATGGACAAAAACTCAAACTAAATTAACTGACATTTTCATCAACACATAAAAACTAGACTAAAATGTCTGACAGAGACTTAATCCAATCAGACCTAATTTGGTCATGTAGAAAGTAGAGACAAGTTAGGAATATATCCAATCACAGCTACTTTGGTTGTGTGGAAAGGTTGGATGAGTTAAGAGGGACATCCAATCACAGCTGCCTTAGCTTGGTGGTGGTGGGATAAGTTGTGGAGCGATCCAATCAGAGCTCCTCTCTTTATGAATTGATATATTCATGTAGAGCAGGTTCACTGTTTGTTGTCAGTTCTGGTATTGTAACTGAGATGCTCTGCCAGGTAGCCTAAATAAAGGTGACTGCATTTCACACGAAAGTTCAATTTGTTTCTGTTCATTTATACATTCAGACTTTACTAGCATTCAATAAAGGGTTATTAGATGTTTGATTTTATTCAAGAGTAAAACATGACTTCAGAAATTCAAGGAAACATAAAAAATGCCTTACTCTTTACACTTCATATTTTAGTCGACTAAATTTACTGTAGATTTCATCGACTGAAATGTTGTGAAATTTCATCAAATAAACTAGACTACAATTGA
The DNA here is from genome assembly GCA_037902135.1 of Cetoscarus ocellatus. Classification (NCBI taxonomy): domain Eukaryota; kingdom Metazoa; phylum Chordata; class Actinopteri; order Labriformes; family Labridae; genus Cetoscarus; species Cetoscarus ocellatus. The sequence goes on from JBAMNC010001515.1 coordinate 100,196, forward strand.
AACAATTTAGATGACTAAACTGATTAAAACTAAAAGATATTTTAGGCAAAAGACTAAAATTAAATTTAAAAGTGCTGTCAAAATTAACGCTGCACTTAAGGTGGTATGTTTTTGTCCTGTCGTTCTTTCATATGCAGCTTCCTTCCCTATTTTAATCACCCAGTCCTGGAAGGAAAGTTCACCGGGGTTGTCCAGTTCCTGAGGATGATTTGTCGTCCAATCATAATAGTTGTTTGAGTCCAATGTTTCAGTGGTGGTGGAAAAGATTATAACACCTCAGAGTCTCCTAATAAAAACAGCTTTTGGACAGAAAGCAAACTGCAATTTTACGATTTTAACAATATATCCATCAATCTTCATCCAGAACAGATGGATCCTGGGACATGTCCGTTACATATGGACCAGTGTACTTGTTTTTAGTTTTAATAAACAAGCACAGAACAAGACGGCAAAGAATTCACCAGGTTACAAAACTAAAGAAAAGGAAAAACGTTCATATCTAAATCTACTATATGTCAACAGGAGCACCAGGAGAGGGGGAAAAAAGGCAACTGTGACTTATTTGTGTGTTATAAGTGTGGGTGCCCGTTCTGCAGTTACTCAAAAGATCACTAAGGTAATCTAAAAAAGGTTTCCAGATGTCATGAAAGATGTTGTCATTTCCCTTTAATTCACAGGAAAACTTTAAATATTTCTCTGTACCATTGCATGACTTAGGGAGGCTTATGTTGAATCCACTGGAAGAAAATACAACATATAATTACGTAGAAGCAATATTTTTCTCATTAATACAAACTGTGTGGTTGATAAAGGCACCTGCTCTGTTGGGATGCCTAAAAGAAACAGTACTGGACCTAATTTAACAGTAATATGGAGAACTGAACCAAAGCTCTTAGCAGTGTTTTTCCAGTGCCTGGATATTACGGGACATTGCCACATACAATGAAAGTAGCTTCCTACTTCTTTTTTACTTTTCAAACAGAGAGGAGAGGTGGTATGGTGTTCGTTGCACTCTGTGTAGAGCTCTATCTGCTCTCTTTGAGTCTATGACATGTCAATAGTTTCTTAGCAGGAGTAAGTCTTTCTGTTCAGCCATGGCTTTGGGGTTTAGTTCCTCTGTACTGAAGGAGATCTGTGCTCTCTCTCTGCTGCAGACAGACTCTGCAGAGGAGACCTCAGCACGGAGCACGGCAGGAGAGGAGAGGCCAACGCTGTCCTCAGGAGGAGGCAAACGAACCTGCTGCAGCGGCAAGGTAACACTGAGACACACGCTCTGGTGAGGCAAATCCAGTGTTGTCTTCAACTGATGAGCAGCAACTCCTCCCAGACCACAAGGAAGCCAAGATCATCTCAACAAAAGAATTTAGATTTACCGTGACTGATCTCTGGTGTCATATGACTGCTAGTGTAAACAGCATTTCCATATACCAGAAAAAACAGATAAACCCTACTGTTTTTCTTAAAAAAAATCCATAAAGTACTTTTCAGTTGTTTATATTACAGGTTGATAGTTATTCTTGTTTGTTTCATGCTATTACTTCTGTGTGATTTAATCCTTAAGAGGTCCTTTAATATACTCACTCATTTATCCCTAATGACAAAAAATGTCACCCTCCCAATAACTGCAGCAAAAATATAACTTTTTTTCACATTAAACGAGTTGGCCTTTTAAAACTACTTCAGCCCAGAGTATACATAAGAAGTATTTACTATATTTTAGGGTTTTTCAACCCTTAATGACCAGAGTGTTTACATACCTCCACTGTTTTTCATCACCCCTCCCCCCAAAATCCATAAAATATATTTCAATGAATATTTAATTATTTAACTGGTAATATCATCAGTTAATAGTTACTATGGTTTGTTTCATGCTATTACTTCTGTGTAATTTAACCCTTAAGAGTTCCTTTAATACACTTATTTCAACCCTAATGACAAAAAATGTCACCAACTTAATGCTGTAAAAATAACGTTTTCCATTTGTTATATTTGTATTTTTATATATTTACATTTTTTTACACATTAAATGAGTCAGTCCTTTGAAACTAGTTCAGCCTGAAGTAAACAAAAGAAATATTATATTTTAATTCTTTAAATGCCAGTGTATTTACATATCTGCTCTGTTTTATCAAAACAAAATGTCCCAAAAATACATTTAAATGAGTATTTTAGTATTAATATTGGGCACTGAACTAGGGAAATGATGGGAAGCAACATTAATTTTAATGCATTATTTTTTTGTAGTGTCAGATTATAAACTTCCTCTCGTGGTCCAAAGGACGAAAAATGCCAGGGCCTTAAAATTAGCTGTAAAAATAAAATATATCATTTTTTTTTCTACTTTAAACATGTCCATCTTTAAAAACTACTTCAGCTTGGAGTACACAAACCAAATATATGAATTATATTCTGTGGGGATTTAAACTTTAAAAGACCAGTACATTCATTCAACTTTGCAAGTTTTTATAAAAAAACAGAAAATTGGAAAGTGTCCCTAAAATACATTTCAAGGACTTTATTATTATTATTGTTTTTTATCATCATTAGGCCCTGAACTGAGTCAATGATTGGTAGCAACATTGATATTGGTGCATTGTTATTCTTTATGCAGAGACCCTTAAGGAATCAGTAAATTGTAAATTTTTGCGACATGCTTTGAATGAGAAAAATAGCACCATCTGGTGGACAAATAAAAAAATATAAATTAAAAGCTTATAGTTCAAAATAAAATCTTGACATAAAGAAATGCATAGTTTATGTTCAGATAAATGTGGGATCAAAACTGTCAGTTTTAATGGTTTTCAATGGGACATTTTTTGTTATCAGGAGCAAATTTAGCTGTTTTTTGTGTAGCTTTGACATTTTAGGCTAATTGAAGAACCTGAGACAACCATTCTAAAATTTGAAAAAAAAAATATTTATCCTATGGCAAAATTAAACTATACTCATTCAACACAACCCAAAAGGTGTGAAAATAAAAACTGAATGGTACAAAATGTCCCAAGGATCTCTTAAGGGTTAAGTACACTCGCTAAAGTGAAAAAGAATAATGGGAAGAATAGGAAGGACTAAAGAAATGCCTTATACAAGGCTGAAAATAAAAGGTATTAGGCAGAGGACACAAGACCAAAGCTGAGAGCATCACATTTGTTTGACAGTTTATGCTCACAATACCTTTTTATTAGGTTCACCTGTTCAAATGTTCAATATAAATATCACATCAGCCAATCATACGGTAGCAACCAGTGCAGTCAGGCTTGTAGATGTGTAGGAGGCATCTATTTACAGGTACGCAGATGTAGCCTTTCTTGTAATCAGGTAGTCATTGAGGCTGCACCTGCCGCTCATTCATACAGGTGCACGACCTGAGGATGCCTATTTTTGTGCTCTTTCTAAAGACATGAGCGCTCAGAGGAAAGTGATGTACCACAGGCCACGAGACGAAGACAACGATGAGCTGCCGCCTTTACACTGGGAGAGAGGTAAACAGATTCACGAGATGCAGTATTAACATTACAAGTCCCACATCGTTATGAATTTATTTATTTTTGTTTTTCAGGCTCAACAAATTAAGGATAACCAAGAAGCTGAAGTCCCAGGATCGACTGATTTAGTGTTTTGAACTGTAGGTGTGCTGCTTAAACAGAAACCATCTTAATAATCTGACAAACTGACTTTTAATGCATGTTTTTCTCTCCCCATAAGGTCCCCTACAGGTGTAAAATTGTTCCGGGATGATGTTAAAAGTATGAAGAGCACCAGGTGAAATGCACGGCACAGAAAACCTCTGTTTAAAGTAAAAAAATATATATAAATATGTAAACCTGTATAAAGTTCCTGCAGCGAATATGCTGTGCACTATTAATGATTTATGAATTTCACAAACAAAAACTATGATGGGCTGATGGGTGTTAGAGACGAGGGTGAACCACTGTGGGGTCAGTCCAATAAAATGTCATTATTTAAGATTTGTGCTGAATCTTTTCATTCCTGTTTGTTATTCCAAACTGATCTTAATCCTGCAAAGTAGGCAAAGTTCTTTCCATCAATTATCTCATGCTGACAGGAAATGAGACTTTATCACAGAGATGGATGTCTCTGCTTACCAAAACACACATTACTTTAGTCTATCTGCTGGAGAGACAAATTCTTACAAATTACAGGCAATAAAATGAAGTTCTCTTTCACCGGGCTGTCCCAGAAAGTCACTTAAAGTACCTGCCAAATCAATTTTCTTTGCTTTAAATGTTTAAGGGGCATGTGGAGCAGGAGAATGTGTCACCTTTCACCAAACTATCAGTTCACAGAAATGCTCTATCATTTAAAAAAGACCCTACAAACAAAGTTAACAATTATATAGAGAGAAGATCATCATGTAGTAATAATCAGTAATAATAATAGTCAGTAATAATAACAGAGACAAAAAAAAAACGATCATTGATGTACATTTCTTATTTGTAATTAACCAATGACACTTAAAATGATAATCAGCCTCACTCAGGAATAACTTTAATAATGGAGTTGAGTTTTGAAATTCTCATTTATGGATGTGAAGCTTCCCTAATAAAACAGATTCCCTAAAAACTCTGTTCTTTACTTCCTGGTGTTTATGATGTCACAGCTACACAGCCTCCACCTGTATATGTATCTGCATGTCACAGGCAGACGCCATGATTGTTTTGAAAGTTGGCTCCACCATAGACCTGTATAGAAAGGCTGGATGGGTCGAGGTGGAGCCACCGGCGGCCATATTGGAAAAAGGCGCATTTCTGCTCTGCTCTGTTTTAATAAAATGTAAAAAAACTGAGGTGTGTGTACATCTGTGAAAATATATACACAGGACAATATTGAAATCTAGATAGTGCGTGTGTAGCTATTGCATTACATATCTACTTTGTTATTTTCATATAAATTATATAATCTTAATTATGCAGTATTAAAACTACATCTCTGACTTTTCTGACAAAGTCAACCATTTGAGAATCGGCTGACATTTGAGCAAGCGATGCGGTCACCATTGGCCAACAGCATTCGTGAGCCTTCTAGCCTTTCTATACATGCCTATGGGCTCCATGGCCTGTAACCCCTCCTTCCCCTCCCATCAGGCATTATTTAGGCAGCCAATCAGCACAGAGCTCTGCGCCATGGCGCGCAGCCCTGGAGGGAGGGGGGCTGATCCCTGGTGAGTCACAAGCTCTTGTGCGAATAGCGATTTCATACGTCAATAAAACATGTTAAAGACTGAGAAAAGAAGTAAACAACACCTCACTTTGCTGGTCCCAACCTTACAGCTTCATGATTTATTTCACTTCTATCTGTCTATATCCTTGTAGAAAGGATGTTTGGTGTCATATATGCAATGTTATATGTTTCTGTACCTCTCTTCGTCCATGGAGTCGTGTTGCCTCTGGGACCCTCTGACCGACTGTTGACCTAATGCTCGCGCCTCCGGTTGTGAAGTAATGACAAACTATTGAGGAAATTTACGTTCGAGAGTCCGTGCATGGTGTTTTATTTTGAAAGTTCCGGATACTCCACACACTGACTTCCTGTCTTGTGCTTTCTCAACGACAGTGAATTTACGAGGTTTTGAAGCGGCCGCGCAGAAAATAAACCTGAAGCGACTCTCCAGCGCCAGTGCTGGAGTGTAATTTTCCTGATAGACTACAGTGGGTTCTAAGTGCTCCGCAGTACGATTCAAGAGCGCGGCGCGGCGCTTTCGCGTTATGTGGAATTTTGGGGGTGATTCAATGCGCGTAGCCGAGCTGAGCTCGGAGGGATCCAAGTACGCTGGAGAATGCTTACCTGTCAAGTTTCGGCTTTGAAAATACAAAGAGACCGCTGCGAGGCGTCCCACAACCCCAACCAAGCTCCGGTATCCCTTACATTTAAGACAGGTGTTTAAGAAATCTAAAATAAAAACTTTGTTTTTCGTGGTTTGTGACCGCTGTGGGCTCTAATCTCGCGACAACTGCCACCCAGGCTACTACAGGTGGCAGTTCTCGCGAGGCTTTTTCTTCTTCTTCGGTTTTACGGCGGTTGGCATCTATCATTTTGGTGCATTACCGCCCCGTTCGGCTAACGACGGAGCTCAGTTTGGAGAGGCAGAGGAATGTTGTCCCGGCCAAAACCAGAGACTTGACAGCTATGTGGAGAATGGCAGAGAAAGTACCTAAATCCCGGTTACCGCTCCTCCTGCTAAACAGAAGAAGAGAAGGAAGATGGAGGCAGAGAGGGTCGAAACAAAAAAGAATTGGACAAAGCCAGGGCAAAAACGAGAGTCAACGTCGAGTTGTGAGTACTAACCAACTTGCCATGTTTGTTTGTTCATTTTTAAACTTTACTATGATCATGTTTTGGTGAGACATGACTTGGTGTAGTGCAAAACAAAGACGATGTGCTGAGGACTGGTTTTGAGTTAAATCAGTCATGTGGTCGCGAATCAGCGACGCTCGTGCATGTGAGCAGGGGGCGAAGTGAGGGGGGGCTAGGCGGAGTCCCGAGGAGATGCTACAGTCAAGTTCATGCTAGTTTTCCAAAATAACCGACCCTAGCTATAAATCAAATCTTTGATGTAAACAGTGAAACACAGCAGGACCTTTAAGACTCTTCAGCTGGTTCAAAATGCTGCAGCACGTGTGCTGACTAGAACTAGGAGAAGAGACCACATTACTGCTGTGTTAGCTTCTTTGCATTGGCTTCAATAAAATATAGAATAGAATTCAAGATTCTTCTTCTCACCTATAAAGCTCTCAAAGCAGACACCAATTTATCTTAAAGAGCTTGTAGTGACTCACAACCCCCTCTAGAACATTACTCTCCCAAAATGCTGGCCTGCTCGTGGTTCCATCAGTCTGTAGAAGTAGTCTGGGAGGTAGAGCCTTCAGTTATCACGCTCCTCTTCTCTGGAACCATTTACCGACCACGGTTCAGGAGGCAGACACCCTCTCTACCTGTAAGGTTAGACTTAAACCTTCTGGTTAGGACTGGCTCAGTCCTGGACCAGCTCATAATCAAGGAGCGATAGACTTAGCCTGCCGGGGGAGCTTGGCACATTAATCTTCTCCCCGTCCCTGCTTCTTCATTTTTTTGTTTAGTTTGTTCCTGCATTCAGTAGAACTTCCCTCTAATTAAAAAAAGATATATAAAGATACAGAAACATCACCAAACCTGCAATTAAAACTCATTTTCAGATTCTTGACTATTATGGGGATGGGATAGGATGCTTTTGTATGTTTGCAGAAAAAAATAGAGCACAGTTTATGTTAGATTGAACATTATGGTTCTCTACAAATAAAGATTGATTGATTGATTGAGTCTACATTCAGCAGAGACAATGTGATTTTAGTCCCTTTGTCTCTGCCTGGATGGATCCATCTCTGGATGTACATGTACTTACAAATACATGTAGTTGTATATATTCATATATGTGCATCTATAAAATGAAGTGTTTTTCTTCAGCCTGCTCTATTGCAAAGTGTCTTGAGATAACATTGTAATGAACTGGTGCTATACAAATAAAGATTGACTGATTGATTGATTGATTAATGCAAACATAAGGATGTGCTGTTCCTGCAAACTAGTGTCAAAATTTCATGAATTTCCTTTGCGGTAAATGAAGTATTTATTGTATTTTTTTTTTTTTTTAGTCCTTAACCTTTATTGAAGAAAGTTTTAGGACTCTACTTCGGACATATTTGGACTGAGAAGCAAGAAACCAGACCTCCCTAAACAGGTGTACTGATTTAAAATCATAGGTCTCATAGATCATGTTTATTTATGACGAATTAAACCATCAATAAATTCTACTGCAGGCTAAAACAGGTTCTCATTGAAGCTGATAATTGGCTCTTCAGGGGTCAAACTGTGTCTCTGAATGGACCTGTGGCTCTGCATATTTAAGATGTTTGGTTGTACTACTGGGACGTGATGGAATGGAATTTTGAAATGAGAATGGGATAAGGACATTGAAGCCTTCATGTTTTTGGTTTGTGGTCCATATTTCCAGCCCTACCATGACCCTGAGACCCCTCTCTGGGCACACTTGCAATCTGGATGACCTGTGAATCCGTTTGTCTCTGTTAATAATAATCAGTTTTATTTAGTTGTACTTTTTCCACCCTCTCTCACCATCTGCCTTTTCACAGGTGAGTCAACAAACCAAAGAGAGAGGGAGTAGATCAGGCACAAACCTCATTCATTGGCTGGAGAAGACTGTCATTAAGATTTCAGCTGGAGCCAAACTTCAGCCAATCAGAGCAGGACTTCAGAGCTCACCTCTGATTTCCAATTGAAAACATCCTCTGAAGGCTGTGTGGCTGCATGTAGGTTCATGTAGGTGCACTTGTTCAGAGTCTTTTGTTGTTAAAAAAAGAAAACTTAAACTTGCATTTAGAAAAACTTTGTGAAAAAAAGAAAAGAACTAAACAGTTAAATTAGTTATTTTCGCCTCTTCGTCTAACATGGAGGCAGCCCCGTCTACTCTACAACAATCTTTTGGTTTTGGTCCTCGAGGTCCAAACCCTCCACATGGACCTCAGCAGGCCTCTGGTTCACATCTGAGACCACCTTCAGGTCCACGTCCTGAGGAGCAGAACCAAACACAGCACAAACCTTTCTTCTACGTGCAGCCCCCACAGCCATACCTGCCCGTGCAGAGTCTGCAGTGGCCTGTTCCCGTGCACATGCCTCTGACCTACAACCCTTACTACGGATACCCCAGTCTGGGTAAGTGCCACAAGTAATACAAAATATCTAGAATTTGGTCTCTTCTATTCTCCCTGAAATGTTTATGAAAAGTTTTGCAGCATTTGGAAAATGAATCTCAGGCTTTTGATGTCCACAGTGAAGTGAAACCTGATGAGGTCCTTCACCAAACCCACTTTAAAGAAATAATTAGGATCATTTGTTTCTCACACATGTGGTGCATTTTGTCTTTATTACATTTGTATTTTTATATAAGTAAAACATCTAGATGTCTCCCAATGGACACTTCTTGTTGACATGTTTTAATGTGTATTTTTAAGCTCAAAATATTAATGAAACACCTGATTTGTTATTTTGATTTGTTTAATTTTTACAGTCGGCACTTAAATGAGACTGTGTTAATTTGACTAATTTTTTTCTAAATTTTTGACTAATTTTTTTCGTCATAGTTTTAGTCAACAACCTTTTTTCCTCTGACAAAAACTAGACAGTAACTAATAAAAACAAGTGCACATGGACAAAGACCCAAACTAAATTAACTGACATTTTCATCAACAAAGTAAAACTAGACTAAAATGTTTGACAGAGACTTAATCCAATCAGACCTAATTTGGTCATGTAGAAAGTAGGGACAAGTTAGGAATATATCCAATCACAGCTACTTTGGTTGTGTGGAAAGGTTGGATGAGTTAAGAGGGACATCCAATCACAGCTGCCTTAGCTTGGTGGTGGTGGGATAAGTTGCGGAGCGATCCAATCAGAGCTCCTCTCTTTATGATTATAATTAATATATGCCTGTAGAGCAGGTTCACTGTTTGTTGTCAGTTCTGGTATTGTAACTGAGATGCTCTGCAAAGTAGCCTAAATAAAGGTGACTGCATTTCACACGAAAGTTCAATTTGTTTCTGTTCATTTATACATTCAGACTTTACTAGCATTCAATAAAGGGTTATTAGATGTTTGATTTTATTCAAGAGTAAAAGCATGACTTCAGAAATTCAAGGAAACATAAAAAATGCCTTACCCTTTACACTTCATATTTTAGTCAACGAAAATGTTGTGGAATTTCATCATCTAAAATTAAAACAATTAAGATGACTAAATAATGGCTAAAACTAAAAGAGATTTTAGGCAAAAGACTATAACTAAAACTAAATTAAAAGGTGCTGTCATAATTAATACAGGTTACTTTAAAGAAATTAACTCAGCTGGCATATTAATCAGCTACCAAATATTTTTCTTTAATTCATCAATTTTGACCTAGATACTAACATGGGAACTTAAAAACCTGTTTTATCGGTTTGAAAATCCTCATTATGACACTGAAGTGCTTTGAATAAAATAAAATCCTTCACTTAACCATTCACAGAATCTGCTCAGAAACACTTGTCATATTTTCCTCTCTTTGTAGGTTATGGGATGCAGATGATGCCTCACTATCAGCCCAATCCTTTCATGGAGCCTCCAAGTTTTGTTCTTCCACGTACCAACCTGCATTTGATGGACTACAGAAGAATCCTCACCCCTCAGTATTACCACTCACTAAGGTTTCGCTACCAACAGAACGGCCTAAACAGAGAAATGACCAGCTCGGAGGTCCAAACTGAGCCACTGTCTGCCATCCAGAGGACCAGCACGCCTGATTCAAGCAACACAGAGGCCTCCAGTAGCATCTCAGTCCGAAGAAATCACAATGACACGAGTGTCCCCACCAGAGAGTCACACTCCCCAAGCTCAGCTGTGCAGCTCAGGGATCAGCCTCTGCAGCCAAAGGACATGGCGTCCTCTTCCACCAGGACACCACCAAATGGCAGCTTTGTGATCCAGACCGAAGAAGTCTGCATTGAGTGCTGCACAACACCAGTCGGACTACAGCTCCTGCACTCCAGAGAGACTGCAGAAGTATCCCACAGCTTCTCCCAAGACGTGGTCCAGCGTAGCTCCATCATTCAGGGTCATGTCCTGCAGGAGAGCCAACCATGCCTTCCTGCAGACCAGTCAGAGCAGGCACCACAAGCCTGTCCTGATATCCTGTTAGTTGGAGCTAGAAGCAGGGATGAGAAGATGCCTGCTCTAGAGGAGTCAAAGAACCAGACAGATCACGTGGTTGCTCCATCGAAGGTAGAAATTCAGGACGCAGGTAGAGAGAAAGACGAAAGTGTAACGTCCAAGAACTTCCAGTTTAATGTGGTCCACCCGCCATTTGATTCAAAGTACCTGGATGAACTCAGGAGGATGGAGTCGACTGTTTGGTCAATGGAGGACACTCAGACCCCCTCACCTGAGTCGCTGACCCAAAATGGCCGCTCAGGGTCTCTACATGAATCCCCAGCTGCTGAAGTTCCCTCTGCAGACGTTCTGACCCCAAGACTCAAGGATACAGAAGCTGCTGTTCCCATGATGGAGATGCCTCCCGTCCCTGAGGATGATCTGGAGGACATGATGCAAAATTTGGACAACCCTGGAGATGGCACGGCGTTCGATCCTGACATATACCCTCCAGTCGCAGAGGACGCTCCCAAAGCTCACAAAGATGAGGTTTCTCATGTCCCTTACCTGCTGTTGTTGGATAACTCCTCTCCTAAGGTGGAGCGCAGCCAACTCAGACAAGAGACGAACATCCAGGATCACCAGGACACCTCGTTCGAGTCCTTACCTGCATACCTGCCTTCAGCTAGCTGGCTTGCTGACTTTGATAACGTCTACTACTGCAGCAAGATGCCTCCAACTCCTCAAAAGCCAAGCAGACCTTTGAGCAACCACAGTTTAGATGTTCCCTCAAGAAGGCGAAAACTGGATCAAGAGTACAAGGATCAACCGACAGCTCGTAAGGCGAAGGAGAGGTACAAGCCCAAAGGGAAGGTGGATCGAAGAAGCCTCTCTGACCATGAGTGCTGCCTCAGTAGGAGCTTTAACGAGAACACTTTCATGCCTTATGCATCCAAGAGGGACCGGCTTTGCTCCAGATGTGTCTCAAAGCGAAGACTCTGCACCTCAAAGAGAAAAGCTTTCCAACAGTGCAACGACGCTCTCCTACCAACATGTGAAGCCTGTAAGTCCCACTCGAAGAACCAGCTCCTGAAAGGTTCCTGCCATGATGTTTGCAGCCTTCACGATGATGATGTAGAATCCTCTGAGAACAGCTCGAGCCGCAAATGGAGGCCGGGCGATGATCCCAGGAAGCTAAACGATCTGAAGAAACCACTCGCATCCAAGCAGAACGTGGACAAATGTCCCCCGGCGATGCACCCGAGGCTGAGGGAGAAGAACTGTGTGTGCAATGAGCCGCAGCATCAGCCGGCTTCATGGGAGAGGCAGCGGCACTGTCCCCACGGCAACGCCATCCGAGAAATGGATGAGAACTGCGCCGTGCCGTTCTCCCCGCAGGACAGATGGAGGAACATGAATCAGACTTACCTGACACACCGGTGGCACACTGGTGAGAGGGTGGTGTTCACTCTGATATCAGCAGATTTAACCCTTTGTGTGATGTTTTATAACCTCTCCTGTCTTTACATCCCCTCAGAGAAGTCGTGGAAAGAAGCAGTGCCAATCATCGAAGACTCCAAGATGGACGTCAGGTCACAACTCTTGAATAAACACAAGAAATCACAACCACAATCACAAGGTTTGTATTAACAATCACGACTACAAGGAATTAAAGTTCTCCCAGGTAGACAGAGATTTTTGTAAACTGAACAGAATTTTTACACTACAAAACTCAGATCTAGGCAAGTGTATTCTCTATTTTCAAGTCGAAAATATCCAGGACACTTATTCTAATCCACATTCACGTAACCAGTTGAGATAAATATCTTACTTTAAGAAATGAAAGACAAAAATATCTAAGTTTTTTTTTCAGTGTACCATAATATCTACAGCTATCTACTTAAAAAAAAAATCTATAAAGTAAATTACTGTAAATGGCAAAAGATTGTGGGGAAAAAAAACTGATTTCTGTAAAATAAATAGTGTTTTACCATAATATGGACAGGTACCTACTGTAAAATGTTTATACAGTAAATTACTGAAAAGGGTAATGAATCAAGAGAAAATTCAATTTTGCCAGGGGAAACTGACCAACAGAAGGCACACTTTCTTTTAGTAAGTGTTTGACAGTTTTTGGTGAAACAAATGTTTGAGTACGTGTATTTTTTGATAAAAATTAATGTATGTGATTTTTTTTTTTTTTTTAACAAGATAAATTGTTAAATGATCGGTAAAATAGTTAGATATAGAAATTCAAACTAAAATACAAGTTCACTACAATTTAATTTGTAAAATAAAATATGGTGATGATACTGTAAATAAAGAAACAATAATTATGCTGTAAACTGAGACTTTAATGGTACCTTAAATAAAAATACAAGAGTAAAACTGATAGAAAATACAGTAATAATGCTGTAAATTAAAACAGAATGATGCTACTGTACAGATACACTAACTTACTGGCATCTTGTTGTGGGTTTGGCCAAATATCACAACAGAACAGCTAACATAGCAATCATTCATGCAGAGTGCAGCTAACGTTAGCATTGCCAGCCTCCAGTCCTCTTAACTACTTAATGTCCACAAATCTGAGCAGAATGTGTTTGTGCACATTTATTTGTATTTTTTGGCACTGACATCTTTCAAACTGCTTTGAGCTAAGCAAATGCCTCGATTTCACCAAGTGGGACAAAGCGGTTTAACGTCAGCTCCCAAAATACATGCGTTGGAGCAAAAAAATCACAGCAGGCTTAAATAGCTTGGAGCCACAACATTATTAAGGTAATTAATTACACTTAGAACATAGAAATGCCTCTATAATAATTCTGTTGGCTCGTTTTAAGTCTCCAGTTTTTTAATATTTAACAAAAACTTCTCCGCAGCCCACAGTGAAGCAAACTTAGGCAAACTACCCCAAAATAAAGTTACTTTTTTTTTACCATAACTCCTTAAATGTCATGAAATTACTTATTACTTAGTATCCAGAGTAACTAAAGACTTACTTCAAGTGGATTGTTACTTTGTTTTCTGATTTACAAAATGTTTAATCCAGTTACAACCTGCTCGTCACGTCTTTCAGGGGCACAAACTGAAAAGATGATACTTTGAGCTTTGAATTCAGAATATTCTGTCCAGAGCTTAATAAGAACTGTTGCGTGATGAAAAAAAAGACGGTGCTTGAAAAAGTCTCTGATTTGTAATATATCGTCTTGTTTTTCTTGCAGAAATTCGAAGAAAAGACACAAGATGTTGATTTGCACAGAGCACAACTCAACCAAGTGAAAAACACTAGTTTTTAAATTAATTTCCACTATTTAAATTATTTTCACTTATTTATTGCATAATTAATCACAATGTTCACTATTTATTGTTATTTGAATAAACACTGATTTATAATGGCTCTTGTTTCTGCTTCAATCATTAATGTAAGAACTGCTTCATCCACTAGATGGCGCTAAACCCTCAGCCCAACCCCTGGTGTTAAAGGCTTTACTGCATTCACAGTGATGGAGGTGTGAATAAATGATTCATGATTTATGGGTAAACTATGTTTTTAAATGGATTTTCCTTTGGTTTACTGAATTTAAGTGAAAAATCACTTGGTACTGGATGATGTGCAGTGCAGGAAGTGAAACCTCCTGCAGTCTAGCAAATTACCTCCTCAGCTGGACCTTCTTCTGCGGCTCAGTCTCTGAGGTGAAAATCAAACCTGTTTTTATTTCCTGCATCCACCAGATTCATCCCCAAACCTGCAGCTCTGATCGTGTATTTGCATATAACCTTTAAAACGATGGCCTTATCTTGTATAACTGTAAATGTTAAGGTGAGTTTTTTCTAACTTGTTCTCTGGGTGATCAAACCTGTGACCTTTTGATAACTGAGTGATGTTTATCCAATAACATGCTGCTGGTTATCAATTCGCTGCTGACTGACGGTTGTTTTAATTAGGAAACGAGCCCTAAAGCAGGAAATGTCAGGATTAATTGGATCTGATTGAAGGAAAAATATCTAAATTTAGATTAATTTGATCAAATTCGATATTTGCCCTCAAGGACAATATCACCAAAGCATTTTTTAAAGAACTTGGACTGTACACAGGGCAGCAAGCTGTAGATTTAAAATGCAGGCATCATGGTCCTCAGTTAATTACTGTAACTGAGGATCATAATGTCTTGTAAAGCACATTGAGCTCTAGTGACTTTATTACCTCTGCCAAGTAGGTAATATTTTCGCTGGTGTTTGTTTGTTAGTAACTTTGTAATTTCCCTGAAGGAGTCTTCCGAGCATCAGAATGAAGAAGAAAGGGGATTAACTTTGAATGTGTCCTGGTTTTTGGTGCTAAAGGGCCAAACTGCTGACCTGGGATGTTGTCCCAATCTTAAAGCAGATGGGCTACAGCAGCAGAAGACCACACCAGGTGCTACCCCTGTCAGCTGAGAACAGGAAACAGACTACCATTTGAACAGGCTCACCAAACTGGATTTCAGATGGTAGGGTCAGAATTTGGAACATGAAAGCATGGATCCATCCTGCCTTGTATCAAAGATTGAGGCTGCTGCTGGTGCTGTGATGGCATGGGGGACATTTTCTTGGCACACTTTGGGCCCCTTAGTCCCACCTGAGCATGGTTTAACCCCACAGCCTACCTGCATATTGTTGCTGACCATGTCCATACCTTTATGACCACAGTGGACCATCTTCTCATGGCTACTTCCATAAGAATAACCCTCCATGTCACAAAGCTCAGATCATCTTAAACTGCTTTCTTGAACATGACGGTGAGTTTACTGTACTCCAGTGGCCTCCAGCCACCAGATCTCAATCCAACAGAGCATCCTTGGGATATAATGGAATGGAAGTTTGGCTTCCAGTTCTGTTCTGGATCCTCAAAACCTTGGTGCTTTCTAGCTAACATGAGCCATGTTCACACCAGTTTATTTGCAACAAAAGTAGGAGGGCGTTTTTTTGTGTTAGTCATTTGGAGGTAAACAACATGCCGGCAGAACTGCGGATCGCATCAATATTCTAGAAGTGTTTGATGCTTTACTGAAGGTTTTTGTGTTCATTCAGCGATCTCGTACTGCTCTCAAGCTTTAATTGAAGTTCTATAGATGCCCAAATTGCCATCAAACATTTCATCTCCTCATTCAACCACTTCATGCTCTTCTTCTCCATTTTCCTCAACTTCCTGCTCATTTTATCAACAAGGAATACAACAAGCCCACTGCTGATGTCATGATTCGCGCACTGAAACCAACCAGCGTTAATTTTGACAGCACTTAATTTAGTTTTAGTTATAGTCTTTTGCCTTAAATATCTTTTAGTTCTGATTGAGACTAAAGTTCTCTTTTAGTCTCAATCATTTTAGTCTAGTTTTTATTTGTTGATGAAAATGTCAGTTAATTTAGTTTTAGCTTTTGTCCATGTGCACTTGTTTTTATCAGTTACTTTCTAGTTTTCATCAGGGGAAAAGAGGTTGTTGACGAAAATAATTAATCAACATTTCAGGATCCGAACCAGTTTTTTTCTGGTCTGAACACGTTGGCTGGTTAAAAATTAAGTTTGGTGTGAAAGCCCTCAAAGAGGCAAAAGGTGGTCCAGCCTTGTAATGGCAAAGTGTGCCTAATAAAGTGGCCTGTGAGTGTTTGTGTCCCATATTGGTTTGACATACCCTCAAAAGGAAGCTCTCACTGTAAGACATTTCAAGGTGGTTTAACATGCAAATGTAAGTTCCCTTGCTGCCTTGACAGTGTAAATTAAGTCAACTTAAACACTTCATTTGTTGCAACCCAAATAATAGTTCCAAGTAGTTGATTTAACTACAATTTAGTAGTTGTCTTAACAGGCCAAGTTCCAATTGTTGTAACTTTAGAGATCTACTTGTTTCAACTTAGTTAAAATAAATGCCACACTTTCATATTACTCGCTATCGTAAGCTAAGATGATTTGAAATTCTAATTATTAAAATTTATTTAAATGAGGTGCTGCAACAACAACATGTATTAACTCAGAGGGCTAAAGGTGAACTTTGAAGACAATCACTCATTAGCAGCAGCTGTTTTTGTTCCCAATCACGTCGACTTAGACATAAAAACACTCCAGCATGGGCTTCTGCTAAAATGGTAGACTGGTTTGCTTAGTCAGAAAAAAAATTCCCACACATAATTGAATTTTTATTAGAAAGAACATTATTGGAGTGATAATATTTCTTGTCAAACTAAAAGGTTGACCATAAACCCATTATTGACCCATAATGTTGCCCCCCGAGGGGAAAAACATACATAAATGTATTGAATAAATAATGAATGCTGTTGTAGCACACCATTAGAGTTTATGCAGTGTTCAGCAGGTAATGAAACAATCACACCGACGTTGAACCAAATGAAACATGTAACAGCGGAGCAGCAGTAATGGCTTTTCTGGCTGGAGGGGAGGCAAATAAGAGGATGCAGAGTGGATGTATCTGTCACTGCTTTAGAGTCAGTGTTTGATTTTCCCCTCATATATTACCTTATTCTCAGGAGTAAAAACATGAGAAGCTTTTATCACAGAGGAAAAATATAAGAGGACTAAGACCTGAAAAATGCAAAAGTAAGCGTCGTCTTTCACAGCGATAAGCTTCCACATTTATCTCTAAGATTGGAGTTAAAGGTAAACCACAAAAAATATTAAACCATCCAATTTCATCTAGTTAAAATTTAGCAACCAAATATCTCCTGACATGCTGACGGACAAGAAACAAAAGACTAGGGATGGGAATCAGGGACTGATTCCAGTTGAGAATTCATAACAACTCCCTTAAGGAACCGATATCATGAGTCTTTTGCTTAACAATTCCCTTATCAATTCCTTCCACTTGTTCTAACCCTGGCACATCAGATGGACTGTTCAATATGTTTCACTAGTCCATCTGGGAAAGAGCCCATAGAAAGAGTTTGGGAAGGGCAGGACCTTTCAGAAGCATATCCAGCAGGTGATTGGACGATCGTTCCATCAATCACAGTCGTCACAGGCCAATCAGATAATGTAGCGGGTGCTACTGCAGTGCATAATGTGAGCAAATTCGTAAAACTAACACTTGTCAAGACATGTCAAAAGTGGAGCAAAAATATCCTTACTACATGGAAGTTTGTGGAGTTATTTGTTTTTCATTTAATAAAGAAATGCAGTCACAATCTGATAAAACTGGTACTGAAGCTGTTAGCATTTATGCTAATCCCTGTATGAGTCGTCTCAGTCGAGGCCCGTTCCTCTTCCTGCTCTCAAGGACTCTGATTGGGCCTTCACGCTTTTGGCCACTCACAATCATTGTAGATTGGAGCTTGGTTAACTTTGTTCTGCATGCCTTGCAAATACAGGATGTCATGCTTAGGGACGGAAATTCATAAGACCTTAGTGATACCAATGCCATTAACGACTCCTTTAACAACTCCTTTGTTAATTTCTGTGTTGAAAAATATTTTAAGTGGCACTAATGTCAAAAACATGACACTCCTGATATTCAGTTCAGTGCTGCATAGATACACGCTTCTGCAAGTTGAAGGTGTTTTCATTTTAAATAAAGTTGTGCAGTACGTGTCTTTAATTTGATTTAATTATGCCAAAGTTTGACCAATTCCCACACAGGGACTTTGTGGAGGAAAAGTTAAACACTGTAAATAATCTTACTGTATCATATTATCGAGCAAACGAGCCAACGTAGTTTTTTGGGTAGTTTTAGTCTGTAAGTGGGTTAATTACGAGGCTTTTGTGGCACCATGTACTGCTATGTAGGGCTGAAAGATTTATTGTTTCAGATCTAAATCGTGATTTCAGACAAGGTGATCATGTGATCGCAATTTTTTGCAGCGCTCCTGACTGACCCAGGATCTGCTGTGTCAACTATTTTACACATACTGTTTCACAGATCAGCAGTCAGTTTGCATTTACAGAAGAGCGGGTAAGCAGGTCAACAACACAAAGCCTCTGTTTAGGAGTAGAAGTTGGAGTATCCCTTAAATAATAAAAACAGATTATTAATCATCAGTATGAGATGATGAATAATGTGTTATGTGCTTCTGATCATTGCTTTACTTACTGTCGTCTATACTGTGAACATAGTGAATATTGCACTGAAGCTTGATTTGATGAAAATCGTGAATCAAATTGAAATCGCATTATCTGCCAGAAAAATCGCAGTTAGATCTTTTCCTAAAATCATTCAGCCCTACTGCTATGTACCAGCTATCGTCTAGGGACAAAGCTCAAAAGTTCCTTCATCAGCAATCATAATTTCTACAGCCATGGACCTCGAGCAAAACCTGAACGAAGAAGTGACTATAAAACAGTAATGTTAGCCAGGAATGCTGACATTAGTGAGAGATTAAAAAATGATGTTTTAACCCCAAATCTGTGAATTCTTTCACATATATGTTCGTTATTTTGCTGCTTTATCATCAACAGGTCAACTTCTGTATGATATCAGATTGACCTGCTCCTATCAGGCTGATATAATAATACAATTAGGCAGGAAAATGGAATAGAACAAAATGCAAATACATTATATAAAATGTAAAATGAGATTGGAGAACTTCTCCTTTTTCAGTGCAAACAGATAGTTAAGTAAAAACAGACGTAAAGTATGAAATAGTTATAAGTAAGGTATATAAGATAAAATCAGGACAGTGCAGGAAATATATTGCACAGGATAGCTGATTTTTTTCCTGAATACTTATGGTGCACATGGTGATTAATACTCACAGATAATTATATATCACATATTACTGGATGGACACTAAATGACTTTGAATGACAGTCTCTAAGTCCTGTTACTCTTTGTTATGCTAATTTTGGCTACTTAGATTCCTCAGTTTTCTCCATAATATCACACCGGTCCTCTGTTCTGGAGCCAGTGTGAGTGGTTTTCAGAGTCACAACAGGCCACAGAGAGAGGCTGACTTTGTCTTGGATTTCTTTCTTTCTTCTGTTTGTCGTCCGTGGAGAGATGTGCAGAGAAAGCCCACACGATGAGCCGTCTTCAAAGAGAAGAAAGGCCTCCTTTTTGTGCATTGTTTGAGCCGAAGATGCCGAAAAGCTTCTGCATTTTGAAACAACCCTCTTAAGTGATTTCTGCTTCCAGAGGAGGAGAGGCTCTTTGAGGCGTGAGCTGAGGGAGGCCAGATGGGACGAGGCAAAGTTTCAGCGCCGGAGCGAAACACATGATTTCCCCTCAGATCAGTTGTTTTCGGGCGGAGATGGACAGCACTGTTTGGATGGTCTCAGAGCTCATATTCGGTCGACTTCTTCTCCATGTTGATGCTCCATCTTTATGACGCTTGCATTATGGGTAAATGTGAAAGGATTGAGCATGATTGGCTCCCGAGGGGGTTAAAGGTATGAGTTTGTGGTGGCAGGATGTCTGATGAGATGCTGGAGGAGGCACAAATATTTCATACAGGAAACAGCATTGACGTCAGGGTCTCAGAGGGTGAAACATCCTGTAGTGATGAGTTCTCTTTACGGGACGGAGGGAAGATGATGTGGAAAAAACATCAAAACGTCCTCTTCAGGAAAAAAGGATGAAGACAATCCTCTGGATTCAGGACGTCCTGCAAGCTCAGAGGCTTTTCTGAGCTGAGAAGTTAGAACAAAGTGAACGGAGTGAACAAAGAGGAATTTAACTGCACCTAAAAGAAAGAAAAGAAAACCTTCATATATACAAACCTTAGTTCCAATGAAGCTGTGACAGTCATTGTTATTAGGGTAACAGCGGATTCACAAAACATAAACAAAAGGCAGAGCTGCACTAATCTGACATTATTCTGTAAAGCAGTAATCAACAGGCGGCCCAGGGGCCACATCAGGCCAGAAAATGATCAAATTCTGAAAATGCGGGGCAAAAAATATGTTGGGGTTCAGTGTTAATTTGTTGACTAATTATTTTGTCATTGTTTTCGTCAACAACCTTTTTTCCTCTGACGATATTGTGAAATTTCATCAACTAAAACTAGACTAAAATTAAAACAATTTAGATCGTTAAATCATGACTAAAACTAAAATTAAAAGTACTGTCACAATTAACACTGCTCCCTTATGAATAATGATGGAATGAAGGCAAACATGCAAAATAGATTGTGTGTGCTATTTTTTTTCATTTGACAGATGCAATCCTAAGTGCAGTCGGCTAGTAGGTCAGCTTTTTATACACACAAACGTTTAGAAGATCAGGCCCTATGTGTACAACTGTGTGAGCAAATCTCTCAGTTGCAAAGCAATCCCTAAGAATTTAGGGATTTCGTCAACTGCAGTCCATAATATCAAAAGATTCAGAGAATCCAAAGAAATCTCTACACATAATCAGCCTAAATCCAACATTGAATGCCCATGACCTTTGATACCTCGGGCAGCGCTGCACTAAACTGACATCATTCTGTAAAGCAGTAATCAACAGGCGGCCAAGGGGCCACATCATGCCAAAAAATGATCAAATTCTGAAAATGTGGGGCAAAAAAATATGTTGTGGTATTGAGGTTATCTTTTTGCTGTTGGATCCCTATAACTCAACAAATCTGTAATATTATGAACTATTAAACTATGAATGTAACCAAAACAGTTTTGTCAGGAATGACTTCATACTTGATCTGACACCTGAAAGCTGCTATTAGCAAGTATTTATCCAGGTGATCGATTAAATTAAGAGGCAAAACCAGTGACGGTAAACATGGCAGCCCCAGAAAGCAAAAGCAAAATATCTTTACTGGCCCATGTGGCTGTCATAAATAAAAACGTCCTGTTTTGGCCTGCAAACTTAACCTGCTTTTCTAGTCCTCTGTACATTTTTAGTGACAAAACTCTCCTTGATTTTGCGTCAACCATAACTGAATTTTCCAAGAAAAGAAAAAAATGACATTCTTGGATCAATCAGGGTGATCACTGTACCTAAAATAATATAGTATTTTACATTTATCTGTTGTATAAAAGTGAAAGAGACTGAATACTTCTTCCATCTCTGACTGTGTGCATGAACACACCAGGACTGTGATGCATTAGTGTTTGATTTGTTGTTTGTTGTTTGTTTACAGGTGAATAAAATCCTGAGGTGTCTCCCTCCATGGCAGCTCTGTGTTAATGACTCTGTGTTTACCTCTCTATGTGTTTGTTTACCTCTTCATGTGTGTATTTACAGTCTGTGTGGGGGTGTGAAGCCGCTCGAGAGGCTTTTAAGAGCAGTGGGAGGTTAAGAGCATCCATCCTGCCTCCTTAACTGTTCCCCGTGATTTCTGTCAAGCTGTCACGGCGTCTCTCCTGGAGAACAGCGGAGAGGAACGAGGTCTGCGGTGCTTATCATAAACCTCTGAGATGACTAAGTGGCATTGAAACATGAGAACCGTCATAGGAGTTTCCTCAGAAGAGATGTAGAAGTAAAAGAGTGTCACTTAGAGTGTTATATCTGTGTTTTTAGTGGTGCTTAAATTACCAAAACAAGTGTCATTTTCTTGACTGTAGTGGTGTGAGAGTTGTGCTGGTTTTCATAAAGGGACTTCGTTTTGTAGTTGCCTTGGAAACACTGAATTTGATGCTAATGCTGCGTTCTATTTACATTGGAACTGGGAAGAAGTGAGTGGGAATGACGTCATATCCGAGTTATCAGTTTTCCAGTTGAATGTCGGAAAAAACTGGCTGATCAACCAGGCTATTGTTAGCTGTTGTTAGCACGCCTGCTGGGGACAATACATTCTTCACCACCCCCATTAACAAACATGTCGAAGCTGCCTTCTGAGACACTGACTTAGGCCTCGTTTACATGACAACGCTGTCACCAGAAACAGAAAGGTTTTCACACGGGGACAGCGTGAAAATGATGCCTGTTCACACTGATCCGCGAGAACGACTGACAACACTGTAGCTAAATGCCAGGCCAGTAGTTGGTGATGTAGGTTTGTAGAGAAACAGCGGTGTTACAACACACGAACACTCTCTGATGAAGACAAACTTTTCACAAACAACAATGGCGAGCGGACGCACAAAGACGCAGGAGTTTCTTATCTGGACATTTTTGTCTGGATAACAAACTGAGCACAGCAAGCTGCACACATGTTGCTCGGTAGACAGATGAAGCTGTTGTTGTTGTTGTTGTTGTTCATAGGTGCACTGCGCATGCGCCGCGCATCATCGTTTTCCCTAAAAAACGCTGATTCCTGTTTACACGGAGACAGATACAAAAATGTTTTCAAAACTTTTCACTCTGGACACTGGTTTCAAAAGTTTGCGGATTCAGGCACTCCGGGCACCGTTCTTGTGTAATCAGAAGGCGCAGACGTAATGAAAACTCTCCATTTTCGGTGTTTCGCATTGTTGTGTAAATGGGGTCTAACCCCCAAATTCCACATAACGCGAAAGCGCTGCGCTGTGCCGCGCCGCACCGCACTCTTGAATTATACTGCAGAGCACTTAGAACCCACTCTAGTCTA
>JBAMNC010001516.1:0-36715 GCA_037902135.1 Cetoscarus ocellatus
TCTAGTCTATCAGACAAATTCAACTGCCCGCGCCAGCGCCGCGTCGCTGGAGATATGCTTCAAGTCTATTTTCTGCGTGGCCGCTTCAAAACCTCGTAAATTCACTGTCGTTGAGAAAGCACCAGACAAGAAGTCAACGTGTGGAGTATCTGGAACTTTCATAATAAAACACAATGCACGGACTCTCGAACGTAAATTTCCTCAATAGATTGTCATTACTTCACAAACGGAGGCACGAGCATCAGGTCAACAGTTGGTCAGAAGGTCCCAGAGGCAACACGACACCATGGACGAAGAAAAGTGAATGGTAGAGGTACAGAAATATGTAACATTGCATATATGACACATCCTTTCTACAAGGATATAGGCAGATAGAAATGAAATAAATCACGAAGCTGTAAGGTTGGGACCAACAAAGGGACCTTAGAGAAGTGAAGTGAGGTGTTGTTTACTTCTTTTCTCAGTCTATAACATGTTTTATTGACGTGTGACATCGCTATTCGCACAAGAGCTTGTGACTATCCAGGGATCAGTCCCCCTCCCTACAGGGCTGAGCGCTGCGACGCTGCTCGGCGCTGCTTGGCGCGGCGCGTCCAGTGGGGTTTGCAGGGTGGAGCAAGACCACGGCGCTGCGCTGCGCTGCGCTTTCGCGTTATGTGGAATTTGGGGGTAAGTTAGTAAAGAAGCTACGAAACTCTCGGCTAACTCCAAAGAATAGGGCGGAGCAGTTTCCCAGTGATTATTATGTGTTACATACTGTTGACTGGACCCGTAAAGATACAAGTGGGGACCAACTGAAGAGTGAGTGATTATATTTAATTACTTTATACTGTGTGTCAGGGTTAAATTTGCATAAAATACTAAAAACTGAATTTTCAAAAAGCTATAACAGAAATTAATGGAATATGAGAAAATTAAACTGAATTTGGGAAAAAATAACACAGATTTTATTGGGTCCTAGGATTTCTCTGCCTCTACGGTCATGTGAATATATGTGAAAAATGTGCTAATAAGAGGAGATTCCAGTTCTAAAAAAAATCAAACAATTAAACATAGATATTCTACATAGTGAGCTTTAACTCGTCTGAAGTTCACTTAAGTTATTGGTTTAACAAGTTATCACTGGTTTGTTCCAACATGCGGTTGATAAGCAAAGAACAAACAGTGACACAGTTCTTTGAGATGAGCTCTTACTCTTGAATTCGTACTTTTATTCAGAACAAAGGTACTTTAGCTGGCTTATTTTTTCCACCTGTCTCTCTGGGTTGTTTATGCTCCTCCGTGTGCTCCTCCTGTCAGTGAAGAGTCTCTCTGTGTTAAACCTGTCTCTCTACATCACCTCCTCCTCGGCTCTCCTTCAGCTGCAGACAAACACTCGGCCGGTGTCCTGACGCCGCAGTCTGCTCTCCTCGCCTCCTGAAGGACATGATGGATGCCTCTTTGAAGGATCCCTTCTGTCATCCAGACGCCCAATTAGAGCCCCGCTACGGCTGGCCACTCTGCACCGAGAGGGAGGGGAGCAGCATCAGTCACTCAGCGGACCACGCCGACTTTTTGGCACTTTATTCCATCGGTCAGCGGACACTGAAACAAAAGCTGCTGTGAGGTCAGTGATGGCCCGTGATTTAGGAGACAGTACATCCTGTATTTAAATGATAATATAATGTTAGTGCAAGAATGTATTGCACTTTTAATCAGCCCCAAAACTATGTTGCTAATTTGATTTTGATACCCTTGCGAGAGGATTTAGCAAGTTATGAAACAGACCAAAATGATGACTTGTTACGGCCACCTCCGTATCCAGGAGTCTCTCCCCCTTGTGTGAGTCTGTGCGACTGAGGGAACGGGATAAGAAGCGTGCTGACCTGCAGCTCCACAGCACGCTGTACCCAGCCATGCTCCCGTGCCTCTTCGCTGTAGAGACTAACTGTTAGAAACTTAAACTCTGTAAACCTTGTGAGGCACTAGATTTTTTTTTTTTTTACCTTTGAAACATCACACACATGCTAGTTCTTTATTTGTTAGACACATTAGGGATTTTGGGTGCTGTTCTGTTTTGTATTGTTTCTTTTGATTTGTTAGTCAGGGCTTGTTCTGAATAACTCTAGGTTAGAGTCTCTTTTTGTTCTCGTTTTATTTTATTTTACAGCATTTAGTTAATTGCCTCCCCTTTTGTTGTCACAATTTTACTTTTGTTCAAAAAATAACTTAAACCACTTTAAGGTCTTGGTTTTTATGTTACTTCCCTTTTCCCAAACGAGCTGGTTGTAACACAACTGTTGCTTCGTGTAAATGAGAAACAAAAAGAAGAGAGACGATAAGCAACAACATCTACCGTAAAATACCAAATAATAGCCAGGGTGTTTATTTGTTTCAATCACTGAGCAGACCAGGTGTTTATTTGGGACCAGGCGGCTATTCAGGAAAGGCAATTAATTCCTTTCTCACAAAAAGCTTGCTTAGCAAAAAATGAAAAAGATGTGGTAAATGTAATCAGATCATTTATTTACACCAGTATGAATATCACCTTTACATTTTCAAGGAAAGATAACAGTCCCATAGTTATACTTTTGTCTTCTTCTTTCAACTCAGCACTCTCTAAACACTCTTAATACTGGTAAGGAACTATTTGTAGTTAAGTTAAGGTCGTACTTTTTTTTTTCCTCTGTACCGGGGCCATGGTGATCAGCAGCAATGTACCAGTAACTGATGTGACTGGCCTCCTGATATTAGTTAAGGGCAAACATCATGCAGCGGCAGTGGCAACGTCTTCTTTCAATTTTCAAAGCCCCAGTATGTAAGATTCTGGCTTTCAGCTCTCTAGTGGCCTCTATGGATGTTGAGTGTAACTGCATTGTCGTAAAACAGAGCGCCTCACACCAACGTGCATTTGTTGACATACAGAGGGAGGAGAAGCGAGCCGACAGGACGTCCAAAGAGACAAATAAACCATGTGGACTGATAAGGTACAGTCTGATCATGTTTCTATTTGAATAAATCACTTTTCAAGTGTCAGCTGTCAGTTGTTAGCTCAGCGTTTGCATGTGTGTTCTGGAACAGGCGGTTATTTATCAAAATGTACTGCTACACCCGGCGTTTATTTGGGACCTGGCGAGAGACTGCCAGGACCAAGGACAGAATGTATTTAGTTTTAGCTGTGTTCCCACCAAATGTGAAAACATATTTGCCTTGTGCAGCTAAATTTCACACATGTCAAATCGTTCGTATTTACTGAGGCAAATCTTCGCCCTTCAGACCTGGCTCTAATACTCTCCAGATCTGGCTCTGATATTGTCCTGGACTGGCTCAGTCCTGGTCTGGCTCTGATATTGTCCTGGTCTGGCTCTGATATTGTCCTGGACTGGCTCAGTCCTGGTCTGGCTCTGATATTGTCCTGGTCTGGCTCTGATATTGTCCTGGACTGGCTCTGTCCTGGACTGGCTCTGATATTGTCCTGGACTGGCTCTGTCCTGGACTGGCTCTGATATTGTCCTGGTCTGGCTCTGATATTGTCCTGGACTGGCTCTGATATTGTCCTTGTCTGGCTCTGATATTGTCCTGGACTGGCTCTGTCCTGGACTGGCTCTGATATTGTCCTAGTCTGGCTCTGATATTGTCCTGGTCTGGCTCTGATATTGTCTTGGACTGGCTCTGTCCTGGACTGGCTCTGATATTGTCCTGGTCTGGCTCTGATATTGTCCTGGACTGGCTCTGTCCTGGTCTGGCTCTGATATTGTCCTGGTCTGGCTCTGATATTGTCCCTGTGTGGCTCCAACATCAGCAGGGTTCAGCTTCCACTAGGCCCCCCTCATGCTCAGGTGTTACTCCGTTAAGCAGTAACACACACCAAGGTCACGGCGGTGTGCTGCTGTAGTTATTGGCAGCAGGAGAGCGCTGCAGCTGGAGGAAATGTAGATCAGCCAGCAGCTGCTGAGGACCCCAACCTTCACTGTGCTTTTGCTGTTACACCGCTCTGAACACACTCACACTGCAGCTGCTTTAGTGGAAAATAAATGTGCGTTAAAACCAATGCTAACAGTTTGCTCACCAAAATGTATTAATCGAATTATTGAATGATGCAAGGCCAAAGTTATTCAGACATCTGAAATATACACCACATCAGAATACCTCTGCAGCCTGTGGTTTCAGGCTTTCCTCCAGGTGTTAAAACAGGATCAAACTGGCCCTGGCTTCCTGCTCCAGGTCCCCCCAAAGGTCAGAGCTCTGGCAACATTATCTTGACAAACTTGGACAGAACATCATCTTTGGCTGGGTGCTTCATGGACAGAGGCTCCTTCATGTTCACACAGGAAGAGGAGAGAAACTAAGTGGTGTAACAAAGTGAAATTAAAGCAGGGTGCACACAAGGATTTTCTAAATCTGAAGAGATGTTTTATCTGTTAGAGACCCCACACATGAAGATAAAAAATCAGGCATTGAACAGTTTGATCATGCTGTGTGTGGTGTGCTCCGATAATCTCAACACAGCACACCACACACATAACCATTCTGTCCCACCACCGATCTAGAATCTAGTCCTCCAAGACAGAAATTTTGTGTGATCAAACATGAATTAACAAAACTGAAGCAGAATAAACAATGCAACAACTGTAAAAAAACAACATGCAACAAAAAAGAAAGACTGGAAAATCCTGGAGACAGTGTGAACACGTGAGCTGGTCCTCCATGAGCTCCACAGATCTTTATGTTTCAGGTCGGCCATGCTTGTTTTTATTTACACCTGCTTCCTTGTTCCTCTGTCAGCTCGCTTCTTGACTGGCTACATTCACATGTAAATCTTGAACAAGTTTAATATTTACGACTGCCGACCCATTTCAGTGCTGAATATCGGGACAAATTCACTCCTAACACACCTCAGACCACAGGATAATCTAATACGTTAATCTTATAAAACAGAAGATAATCTGGAGTTTGCTGTTGGGACAGAAACAGCTCGATAATCTTTATGTGTGTACCCTGCTTTACTTACAGAATGAATGTTCTCTGCTCTGTAGCCACCTGATAGGTCCAACAAGAGAGAGGTTTGGTTGTAGGAAAGAAATGTAACCTGGCAAAGCAAATTTATTAAATTTAATAATATACACCATTGTCTGGACAGAACAGCCACTTTAAGAGGTACGCTTATTCAGCTGTTCTGCTCCTCTATGCAAAAAGCTTAATAAGCCAATGCCATGGAAGCAACTCAATGCATTTTAGAACATAGACATGGTCAAGATGACCTGCTCAGGTTCAAACCGAGCATCAGAATGGAGAAAAAAGGTGATTTAAGTGACGTTGGATGTGGCATGGTTGTTGGAGCCACGTGGGCTGGTCTGTCAGAAACTGCTGATCAGCTGGTATTCTCTGGGATTTTCACTCCTGGAGAATGGTCAGAAAAAGAGAAAATATCCAGTGAGCTGCAGTTCTCTGGCCTTGTTGATGCCAGAGGTGAATGGCGACAGTGGTTCTAGATGATAGAAAGGCAACAGCAACTCAAATATTCACTTGTTACAACGAAGATATGCAGATGACAGCAGCAGAGGACCACACCGGGTGCCACACCTGTCAACTGAGAACAGGTGACTGAGGGGGTAACTCAAACAAGTTTAGCAAAATTGGACAACAGGAGATTTTTAAGATGTTTCCTGGTGAGTCTTAATTTCTGCTGCCACATGCAGATGGTAGGGTCAGAATTTTGCCTCGTATGGTGGTGGTGTGAAGGACATTTTCTTGGCACACTTTGGGCCCCTTAGTACTAACTAAGCATCGTTCAACACAGCCTGAGTACTGTAGCTAACCATGTCTATCCCTTTATGACCACAGTGTACCATCTTCTGATAGATAATTTAGCAGAATACTCAGAGTCTCAAAGCTTCAGATCATCTCAAACTTGTTTCTTGAACATGACAATGAGTTCACTGTACTCCAGTGGCCTCCACAGTCACCAGATCTCAATCCAAAAGAGCACCTTTGGGATGTGGTGGATCATGAGATTCTCATCATGGATGTGTTGCCGACAAATCTCCAGTAACTGCTTTCATGTCAACGTGGACCAAAAGCTCTGAGGAATGTTTCCAGCACCTTGTTAAATCTATGCCATGAAGCATTATGGTAGCTCTGAAGGCAAAAGGGGTCCGACCTGATACGGTGTCCCTAATAAAGTGGCCACTGAGTGTGCAAAAGGTGCAGTCACCTTGGTATCCAATTACAATTCCAGTACAGGATCAACACACAGTTTAACCTCAACAAACATGATTAAAGCGAAATCTGACAGAGAGACACTTTGACATTATGCTGGGTTCAATTTGACTCTCATATTCATCAATATTTTAGGAGCAAGAGTGGTGGTCTTCTTCTTCCCTAATTACTCTTATTCTGCCATAATTATTTTCAATATTCACTTTACCCTTGTGTTGATTTATTTCATGTATTTTTATTTACTTGTCTGTTTATTATTGTTTATTTATTTATGATTATCATTATCATTATTTATTTCACTTTATTTATTTTCAGTCTCAGTTCAGATGATGTTTACAGTTGCATGTTGGTTGTATTGTCTCCTGTATATTATACTCTTCCTTTTAAAAATAGAGGATTTTGACATAATTTCACTATATACTTAGTATATGTGAATGTATAATGCCTGAAACTGCTCCAATAAAAAAAAAAATTGACAAAAAAAAGTATATTTTCGGATTAATGAGAGGAACAGCTAAAAAGAAAAAAAAAAGAAAAATGTTCTATCACATCATTATCTTAAAACTTCCACACCGAGTCTTTAATAAGAGGGTCAGGCTCAGAGCTGGAGACGCCCGGCTGCACATCAGCTCCTCACAGAAATGTCAGGGGTGGCTGTTTTTGTTTTGATCCTCATTTGGATGATTCGCCCTATCATGCTGCTCTGAGCCCGAGGAGCGCCGGCCTCTCGACCCCGGAGCAGAAACCAGAGCATCAGAGCAGCAACAGCACCGAGAAATGCTGTCTGCTCGTCCTCTGTGACACCAAAACAAAGCCCGGGCGCGGCCTGGTCGGATATCGAGTCAGTGTTCTGTGAAAATGAATACGGTGTTCGGTCTCCTGGCGGCGCCGACTATAATGGCTGAGCTCAGGAGTTCAGCGTGTCCACTTGTTAGCTGTGCGGAGAGCGAGTTGTAAAACAGGTCCATCACCCTGAGCCGGGCGCAGGCTCAGCACTTCCCCACCGCCGAGGCGACGCCACATACATCAGGTCCTGCTCTGCCGTCTTAATACCTGGGGCTTTTACACTTTAATGTCTTCACTTGACAAATGACCTGTGTTTACAAAGTGCACCTCGCAGGCCGCCGGACTTGTCGAGCAGCCAGCGGCAGTGAACCTTGAGAGAGCGGTCCAGGTTTTACAGGACGTGAAGGAAACGCTCAGAGAGGAGGAGGTTTAATGGAGCGAGGCGATGCTCATGCACACACACATGCATAAAGGTACTGAAGATTTTCAGGGTGAGCTACATGTGTGAAAGCACACAGCTGACTTTTTTGACCTGGTCTTTATTCAGACTTCCTCAAACCTGCTCCCCCAAAGTCCAGGAAATCAGTCTGAGACAACGTAGAACAGAATAGATTTATTCTTTACTGTCATTATACTGGATTTACAACGAAGACTGGAGAGCCACTCCTTCTTCAGTGCAAACAGTTATTGTACAAAAATATGCAAGATAAAATCCAACTCTATATACAAAATAAAATAATAGTAAAGGATAAATATTAAGAATATAAGATATAAAATAGATATAAAAACATACATGTTGCTGTAGATAACATTTAAAGGTGGGATCAGTAAAGTGAAGTTTAACATATAAGCAAAAATCATGCTGGATCAGTGACATCTTTTAAATCACATCTTTAAACTCACTTTTCTAGATTTGCTTTTAAATGATGCTGTTATTTATTTTATTCTATTTTAACTACATACTTATTTAACAGTTACTTTTTAAACCATTTTTAATTTCTGCTGCTCTTACTCTCCTCACCGGTTTCTCATCGTTTTAGTCCTGTTTTTACCATCTTTTCATGTTTTGATATTCTCCCTTTCTATTATTATTTTATTTTTTATTTTATTTATTTATTTGTTTACTTTTCCTCTTTTATCTGTCCTCTATCTACCGTCTTCTTTCCTTCTTCCTGATGTGATGTCATCAACTTTCAGCAATTTATCTATGTATCTATAAATCTGCCCTCTATTTATTTTCTTATTGTCTTCTAATCATTATATATAAAACAAAATACCTTCTTTAGTAGTGTTACTTATATGTACATGTCAACATTTAAGCCTGTGCTAATGTAGAATATTCCTATAGTAATTCAGTCTCCAGTTTGACCTGATTGTTGATGTATTGTCTCCAGAGCTTTGCCTTTTTCTGCCTTGTGTCAGGGGAGTCAGTGTGACAGGAATCTGAATCAGAATAAAGTTCACATTTCACTCAAAATGTGAAATGAAATCTGAGACAAAGCAACCAAACAAACAACAACCACTTCTCTTGGAACGGTATAATGTTGATACCAAAGGCCTCCAAATTAATACTTTTTCAATTTGGAATTTCCAAGCACCAAAAACCATGAAGTGTCTGGCCTGGTTTTGTTTTGGCAGCTCATGGCCCTTTCAGAAGGTCAGAGAAACATTATGGTTCAGTATAAATGTCAACAGGACATGACATTTCCTTTTTTAATATCCAAGCAAAACCACGAACCTTCTTAACCTTAACCAAAGCATACAAGCTCATAGGAGTTTACAAACCTGAAATGAACCCACTCCTGTATCAGTTATGATTTCTCTGAAACATAAATGGTTTTTACACTGACATAGTTGGTCTGGGAGGGTTTTAGTGTGTCTCCAGCTGTGAGCAGGGTCACACTCCTGTTTTGAGGAGAATCAGATGAATTCAGAGTCAATTGAAGTGATGCCTGCGTGAAAAGTGGCTAATCTGAGGATGAAGGAAGAAGTCAACAAGCTGCCATGCCAACAGTGACATAAAGAAAACACACTGGAGAAGGTTTTATGGCAGAGCAATCTGATGGTTTAAATAACTCATGCTGTGTCAGTTATTCTTCACTGATTAGTTTTAATCTCTTAATCAGATGTAAGTCCAAGGAGGTCCAATCTGGTACCAGCAAGGTGTGCCTAATAAAGTTAGTTTTGAAGGGAATAGTTTGTCATTTTTGAGTTGGGGTTGTAAACAAAGCATGAGTCTGAACATTAGTCACAGTGGCATGGAAGCTAGGGCTGTACGTTGCTGTAGATGGTGCCAACGCCTCAGCATAATAAAAATAATTTTGTGTGAAGTCAAATAACAACTTACTATTCCACCACCAAACTGCCTTTTTTGTGGCACCTCAACATTGACTGGATTGATGTGGAACCGTATCTCACCTGGATTTCTAAATGTTAACCTGTAAAGAGGACTGGAGGCTGGCTGTGCTAGCAATGCTAACATCAGCCACACTCTGCTTCATATTATCATTGAACACTATGTTAGCTTTTCTGTTGTGATGTTCAGACAAACTGAAGCCACAATTTACTCCCTTCTGGTTAGCTGGCATTGTTTGGTCCTTGTTTGGTTCGGATTACTTTCACATTTAACGAAACCTGGCCCATTTGGAACTGAACTGAGACCCTGATTTTTTGGCGGCCCAAAGTTCAGTTTTTTGGTGTACACCAGAGTTCATGTGAGCTTTAAGGCAAACCTGGTTCGGCTCGGGGGTTAAGTGTCGACAAAAACCTGTCAAATGTTGTGTAATCTAGCCTCCCACCACCAGTTGGGGCTGTAGTTGCAGTGTTAGTTCCTGCCATCTGGCCCATTGTTTCTTTTTGAGCTGGAAATACACAACCAGCATCGAGTGATAACACCGTTCAGCTTGAAGCAGTCAGGAAGTACTCTGTGCCATAAAATAGAAATAAATCTTAATTTAGGCTGCTTTGGACTAGACTGGAGCAATGTATTAGAATTGACAAATTCAAGCCACAATTCTCTCCCTTTTGGTTCATTTGCTTTGTTTGGTCCGTGTTTAGTTCAGATTGCTTTCACACCCACAGCGAACCAAGACCCCTGTTTTTGGGCTGACCAGAGTTTATGCAAGCTTTTACACCAGCCCAAGGGTGTTTGATGTGAAAGCACCCTCTGACTATGTCCACACCAAGACGGGTATTATTAAACTGAGGCTTTTTGTCTCCCTTCTAAAAAAAAAACTTTCCACATAAAAGTTATGACCTTGCAACATTTTTTGTTGCAATTTTTATGCAAAAGCTGCTCTACTTATTTTATTTTATTTTACAACCACAAGTTTGACTGGTGTTACAGTTTAACTGGTGTCCATTTTAACTGGTGTTAGCAGGCACACTGAGTCAATGGTTTTTTATTACCTCTGCCAAGGAGTTATGTTTTTGCCGGAGTATGTTTGTTTATTTGTTGTTTGTTTGTTAACAAGATTACGTAAAAACTACTGGATGGATTTTGCTGAAATTTTCAGGAGATGTCGGTAATGGCCCAGCTTCAAAATGATTAGATTTTGGTGGTGATCCAGATAACCGCCATTAGTAAATGATCGTTTTTGCTCAATAACTGTCTAATTGTGATATCAACATGATTTTGAGTGCTAGATGTGGATTTTCAGGGGCAGGGAATCATATTACGATGGTAACTTTATCATGGAACTATTGCTTATAGATGTAACAGCAGTATGTGAGCTTTGGTCCAAGGGGGTCCAAACCAGTGCAAGGTATACCTAATGCAGTGACTGGTGAGTTTATATATGAGGAATTTTGTCTTAAACATGAAGTTAATACCAGCAGAAGAAGCACATTTCATGGTCCTGTCTTCAGACAAGGTGTATAGATATTCATTAAATATCTGCCCTTAGAAACAGACATTTTATCTGCGAAAAACATGGATTTAGCCTCCTGGCTGTGGCTATAATCAGTCAAATATCATCTTAATATTTACTTGTTTAATCAGTGCTGCATTCGGGGTATTTCGGTTTTGTAGAGGGTTTTGGTATATATGTGGGGTGTCTTTTCCCAAACAAAGGCTGCAGGGGGGAGTGAGACCACATTCAGGAAGAGGGAGATTGCAAACACATGTAGCAGGGGACCTCTGCAGGCATGAAGGAACGTTACCCCGCCCCCCCCAGGCCTAATTGGGAGAAATGAGCTCCAGATGTGTTGGTCAGAGGCCGATCCGCAGGAAAGGATTACAGGACGCAGAGACTCAGCAAACAATAACAGGCGGGATGAAGAAATGAGCTAATCCTGGTTATGTAAGGGATGGGAGAAACACACACACACAGAAAACACCTTTAAGGCAGCAAATACCTCTGAAAATCTAAGCCTTGAACGCACCGGAGTACAGTCAGGAAAACATAAGAGCTTGTTAGGTTTGCTTTTTCACAACGTCAGATCTTTAAGGGGCCAAACCTTGCCAGACATTTTAAACCCACTTACCAAACAAAACACAAAATGACCTCACAATTTTTTTCACCATTTGATTCCCAATATTAGTGCACCTCTCTAATGCTCAGCATGGGTCAAAATAACATGCATTCATTTTCCTGGCCATTTAATGTTCCATCTTTTTTCCATCAATTCATTTTATGATTAATTATTCCAAATATTCTTTGAGTATCCTGTTTTTGAATAACACATATCCTTAGGTTTTCATTTTTCCCTTTTTATTATAAGAACCCATTATATTACGAT
Organism: Cetoscarus ocellatus; assembly: GCA_037902135.1. NCBI lineage: Eukaryota > Metazoa > Chordata > Actinopteri > Labriformes > Labridae > Cetoscarus > Cetoscarus ocellatus. The sequence goes on from JBAMNC010001516.1 coordinate 11,725, forward strand.
GTCAAGTTTGCACACACGAGTCAAAAATGACCCATTCCTCCACGTGTGATTTATAATTAAATGATTTATCTTGTAACAATCATTTGTTTCAAGTATTTCCTTTAGCAGTAAGTGGGGCCAAACGCTTCAATCAATCAATCAATCAATCTTTATTTGTATAGCGCCAATTCATAACAAGTGTTATCTCAAGACACTTTACAATAGAGCACAAAGCTCTTCATATTATGGATACACATATATGCATAGATACATATATACATTTATAAAATACACATATACATATATATATACAAATATATACATCCAACACCCAACATGAATCCATATAGCCAATCATGAATCCCTCCATCATGGCGGCAAGAAAAAACCTTCTGTTAAGCAGCAGGAAATCTTGAATGTGGACCCCAGTCTCATGATGAACAGCAAATCCACACGATGCTGTGTTGGGTGTGTGGGCAAAGGAAGGGAGGTAAGTGGAGACAAGTGGACTAAAGTAAGAACTAAAGCTAGTGACAGATCAATGGACCAATCATAGACCTGTCGTCAAATTTGTTTCTGCTGCAAACAAATTTATTAGAGGTTAGCCTCTTGAGATGCTACAACTTGTTTTCAGGAGGGTCCTCATGTCTGTGTGGTTGTGGTGATAATTTTATAGAAGTATAATCAATGAAAACACTTGTGTAGTCAAGTTTTTCAACATTTTTATTTGTCATTTTGCCACGCATACACAGATAACAGGTTACAGATGACACAGCTACTGAACTGTACTTTTGTTTTATAACTGAAAAGTGTTGAATTGTGTTCTGACTGTGATCAACTGAACACAACACTACAGTAGAGCACAAACTGCCATCTTAATTTTTGCATGTCTTTACCTTAGCTAAATGTTTGGCTAAGAAAGATTAGTTAGTTGGCTGAAACCTTTTGCAAACTACTTGGCTAAAATAGATTAGCTAACGGATTGGCGAGAATAGATTAGCAAACTACAGTACTATTCTAAACCCCTAAGCCTAGCAATGTAGATAGCTAACTACAACTACAACTACATGGTCAGCAAACAAATTAGAGTTATGTACATTTAATTGATTAACTAACTGTTTGGCTTAAATAGCATAGCTAACTACTTTCCTAAGTAGCCTAGCAATCAACTTGGCTAAGTAGATGGCTAACTACAAAGGTTAAAAATTAAATTAGAATCAGTTACAGTTATCTTTCAAAATATTCATCTTATTTTTTCAAAGGTAAGGTTGGAACAATCATAAAAAAATTTTTTTTACAGCTACTAGATGTAGATGATGACCTGTTCTGGGCTGAAACATGTCACAGTTTCTCACAAAGTACTTTTATGCATAATTTCTGACCCATGTATGTAAACCTGATGTATACAAAATAGGTATGATTGTTAATAAGTAAGTATCAGAAAATAAAAATGTTGATTTGTGCAAAACAAAAGAAAGAAACTCACGGCATACTTGTAATAGTTACTGATTAAATAAAGTAATTGCAAAGATATATCATAGAAACACTCAGCAATGCATGAAAAAACAGAAAATGGATATGGGTCATTTTGACCCACGTTGTGCCTCAGAGGGGTAATGAAAAAAAAGTGGTTTTACTCAAAAAGTAGGAAGGAAAAGATCAAATAAGGAGATGATAAAAGATGATAAAAAAAAGTTAAGTGAGGAATTTTGAGAACAGAATGATTAAATCAAGGACAAGTTAGCTGTAAAAAATCTTACTGTAGCATATTGTTGAGCCAAAGTAGTTTTTTTTGGGTAGTTTTAACCTGTAATTGGGTAAATTATGAAGCTTTTGGTGGCACCATATACAGCCTTTAATGCCTTTTATCAGGTACACAGTGAGCAAAGGCATACAAGGTTATGATTTTATTTTGTACAGCATTAATTGCATCTAGAACTGCCCCACTTGAGAGTTTTTGGAGTGTTGTGCTTTTAAAAGGACATCTTTTAACAAACTGCTGCTCTGGTACATTTGTCGAGCCATCCTTCAGCTAAACATCATCAATTTTTGACTTTCCTCCTGCCGTCTTTTTCCACATTTTATCTCTTAACAGCACTGTGTGTACCATTTTTCACGCCAGTTCTCTCATATTTCCAGATTTTTGCTTTAATTGATCTATCTTGTCATTGGTTTCAGAAAAGCTGCAGCTTTGGATGCTATCTTGCAGAGTTTCTGGTGGTTACATGTCAGCAGGCGACTGTGAGCAGAGTATGAAATCAATCTGCCTCTGAATATATATATTAACACTCTGCTGCAGCCTGGAAATGAAGCAGAAATTGAATTTTGAGGCCAACCGCTTCTTATTTCAGGAGGCTGACCTTCAATTCTAATACTAAGTGGAGATGGATGAATATATTAAAGATTGTGTACGCAGAGAAAGCCCTGCACACTTGCACATCCACCGTACTCTGCAGAGGTTTTTGGACGTTCCTGCACAGCGTCCGGCGCTCTAATGACCTTCTCATGAGTCGTCTCCAGCGGGCAAATTTCATGCATTTTCAGATGAGCCAAACCATGACCGTAAATGTGTGCTCTTTCACACCTGGATGGCGCCGCTGCCCATCGGCTCCATCTTCTCTGATTCCAATTCGGCGCCGCTAATCCACGATGGAGGCGCGGCAGGGGCTCCAGAAAATCATCGGCCGGGTCAGATATTTCCTCTCCATGAGGGATTATCTGAGGCAAAGTAGGGAGAAGAAAAAACTCCATATCTTGTCTTAACAGGCCCCAAAAAAGCAAGCAGGAGATCAAGTTCCTCCTCGCCATCGAGGTTTATTCTCCGCAGTTAGAGGGATAAGCTAATTTAAAGGGAGAGGCGTTAAATTCAGAGAGGTTACCTTGACAATCAGAGGCCTTCACATCGGACCAGAAGCCTTGGAGAGATAAATCACTGCGGTCTGAGGATCACAGATTTAATTAGGTTGTGAAATGTTTCTGAACTTTTCAGAGCCGGCTTGATTCTTCACAGCAGGAGGCTTTCATCGGAAAAATGAGGATGTAGAGTACAGAAGAGGAGTTTCTGTGAGGAGCACATGGTCGAAGCTTTAACGCCATCTGTGCTTCAGTTTCATCATCTTTAGAGGAAATATAACCGACCTAATCACGGAGCAGAGAGAAGAGAGGACGTTCTGTGTTTAACAGGATGAAGGCTGCAGATTTCAGAGGAAAGATTTGAGCGTTAAAGTATTTATTTATTTTTTTTAAGAAGGATAGCTTAGCAACGAAAGTCATCTGTTTGTTTCTACAGTAAAACGGACGAATGCTGCTGCAGAGTTAAAGCATTTTTAATCGCCCTGTCTGATTTGGTAAGCTGATCTCAATGACAAAAATCCTGCCCTGCATTGTAAGAAATCTGACACAAACCCATTGACTGTAAAAAAATTGGACAAAACCATGTCATAGGCCTTTGGTACGCTGTTGATGTCCTCGAGTGCTGTGCTCAAGCATTGCTCACACTTAGTAAGAAGTAATTTATTGAAGTGTACTATGAGTATACTTACTTTATACTAAAACTGAGGCAATATACTTGAAGTTTACGTTTTATGTACCTTATTTGATATACTCAAGAATACTATAGTGAAGTATACGTGGCTTATACTGAAAGGTATACAAAGGAATTCTAAGACTAAGTACATTAATACTAAGACTTACACTTATACTTTAATCCTTAAACTTAAACTTGTACTTTAGTATACTTTTTACTTCCTCCTGCCACAAAGTACTAATACTAAGTATATCTTGATCCAGGAACAGAAAAAGGTCAAGTCATTGTGCTTACATTTAATGTATCAGTATAAAAATGTTTCTCACTACACACATTTGCTTTGAGGTATTACCCCTGCTGTAAACTTACATGTTCAAGATCTTACAGTGCTGAAGTTTAAAAGTTTACAGTAAATAGTATATGTGCTCACATGCATTATCTTTATGGACCTTAAAATCATAAACAGAAATATTTGACTCAACTTTATTGATCAAGTTCTAGTCCCTTTCATAAGGGCTTTGGGGTATACCTTAAGTATACTTAAATAAACTAAAATGTTGAACTTCAAGTATACTACTTTTTGCTAAGGGCACCTCTGTAGCCCCAGCACAGTTAGAAGTGCTGTGCTTAGCCGGCCATTTATTCGTGCACAAGCACAATCTCGAGTGAGAAACATGAATGCATCTTCATATCTTAATCACCAAAAATTATGATTTTCTATATATGTATATTTTTTCCACCGTTGGTACTCCTCTATTCCAAATGTTTCAAACTCCCAAACTTCACTTTGACAGAAACTCTGCTCTTCAGACTGACACAGATTTTTAATGTATGAAGAATATTTTATTCATCTTTTATTTTAATGTCAAAAGACTGAATATTCAAACTTAAAAGAGATTCAGTGAGTAATTTGCACCTTTCCTTCTTTAGAGAGGCAGCAGCGTGTTTGATCTGACCCCTTTTTCTAAAATTTATCTCTGCTCAGCTTCAAAGACAAAGAAATGTGGGCCACCGGGCTGATTTAAACGGCTTTAGAGAGAATTTGACTGTGATATACCAACAACTTCATCTGTCAAGAGTGAGTTTGAAGGCTGAGTTTATATTCTGAAGGAATACCAAACAAGGGGAGGTGGTTTAATCTGTCATCGCCTGTTGTTGGAGCAATTCAGAGAACAAATTTATTCCCTTTGGAATCATTCTCTTTAAAATAGTGAGCAAACTTTATAATGGAGAGTAGAGACCGCTCCATCAAACCTTCTCAGCAGTGGCTGAGACATTTCAGTCAAACTCACCTGATCTGATATGCAGGTAACGCTCTGATAATGTCGGTCACATCCCGCCTGCAGAGGATTCCAGCTTCTTTTTGAGGTTTTATGGTTGTGGGTTGCAGGGCCCCTCCGTTCTCTTCCTGATGCTCTCTTGCTCCTCCTGGAGGATCCTGACACCAGATTGATGAATAATACCTTTGGGATGTGCTGGGACGAGCCTCGGGTTACATTTTAGTTAAGTGATCATCAACTGGAGGCTCCAGGGCTCACTTAAGGCCTTCTGCAGCCTCTAATCTGAATGTTGAAAAAATTATCATTTGCTGCAATTCTGAAAGAATTTTTTTTTCCTAAATCCTAACAGATTTTAAAGAAACCTCAACAAGCAATCCAGATTTACTGTCTTCTCTCAGAAAAAAAGTGTAAGCACTTTTATTTATTTGTCCCCAATGGGGTAATTAGCTGTGCAGCTGTGAAGCAGTAGGAGCAGAATATAGGATATACATAAAACTTTAGCAGGGCAATAAATAACTCGACTTCAGCCAGTAGCATAAATTAAATCAAGAAAAAAAAAAGAGAAAAAAAAAAAAAAATACAAAATACAAAATATAAAATACAAAATTAAAAGATTATATAAAATACAAAAAATAAAAGATTTACAGAAAGTAAAAGACTGAAATGGACATGCTTGCCCTTGCTGCTGCTGCAGCAAGCATCTAAGGCTCCAATATTTCTACAAACATGATGCTCTTTAGTGTGTTTAACTTGTCTCCAATGCATCACAGAGCACTTCTATGCACAAATATAAAAAGGAAAACAGAGAAGACATCCTTTGGATGGTGCTGTATTAATTAAAAAAACCTCGCATAAAAGATGAAAGAGATCTGCACCCCAAAAAGCTCCTTTGGAAGGATTTTGTTAAACAAAAAGTGATGTTTCAAGCTCTTCCTCAGACTTTAAAAACTGCTTGGCGGTGCTTCTATGCTCAAGAAAAAAGTCTACAGTCTCACAACTTCTCTCTCCCTCTGTATGTTGCCATAGCTGTCTAAATGATTTGTTCCTGTTCCACCACCTGGATAGGCCTACCAGTGTGACATCATGCCATTGTTTTGTCATTCTGCTTTTTTGAGTTTTTTTTGCTCACTTCTTCTCTACATGATAGAGCACTTTAATGAACAAGACAAAAAATCTGTGGCATTTAGACTTCTCCTTCCCCCCATGTTTATGGCTCCAGTAGCTGTCACAAATAGCACATTATTCCAGCCCCTTGAATAGACCTACCAGTGTGACGTCATACTACTGTTTTGTATTCAATCTAAAGAGCCCATATTCTGCTATTTTTTAACTTTCATGTCTTCTAGTGTGTCTTCACATTTCTGCTTTGTTTTGACATACCAGCGTGACATCCTACCATTGTTTCATCATCACTTTAAGCCCATTGGCTCGGGCTGGCAAGCCTAGTGCAGAGCAGAAACTATAGAATGAATGCAGAGCTGTTGACAAGATGGCACAGAGCAGAACTAAACTGACTGATCACAGAGCAAAATAATGAACCAATCAGAGCTGACTGGGCCCACATTGGGGAAAGGGGCCTCATAAGGACAGGAGCTTTAACAGAGCACATTATAGAACTAGAAGGTTTCTTGAACATTAGTGATTGTAAACGTCACTCAACATTCTAGCCAGAAACTCATGATCTTTACTGTTCTTCAAGCTGTTTTCCTCTTATCGAACTGTATCCAGCAGTTGTAGAAAGGGATGGTATGATTGATATGATTTTATTAATACCATTGCCATTAACGATTCTGCTTATTGATCCGATTCTTTAATGATTCCCTTAATGATTTCTGTGGATTTTCTGTGTGGAATAAAGTTGGCCTTCACAGATTTTCAGTGGCAGCAATGTCAAAGACATGACACTCCTGGTATTGAATGCTTCTGCACATTGCTGGTGTTTGTACTTACTGAATCACCTTTTGTTGAAAATTAAGGAACACTTTCTGCCCACTATCTACAGTGATTTTGGACTTCTTTGTTGTCATGTCTGCTGACTGCCTTTAATGAGAGTGTAATATTCTTGATTCTTGAGGTGGAAGAAATTGACAAGCAAAAAAAATGAGTGATATCGATTCCTAACTGGGATTAGTTTTCGATGTTCATCCCAAGTTGTTGTCCATTTTCCCTCGTTGGCCACCATAAAAAATGTAACGAATACAAAGCAGATGATCAGACTACCTTTTCATTCCTTTGAATTTCCCTCACAACACTTTAGAAGCTCACAGCTTGGGTCTCTCTGGCAGCAAGTGTAGATAGATTTTATTCCCAACCCCCTTCTGAACCTCTATAATCTGATTACTCTCATCCACAAACCTCCATTTCACAGCACAGACTGCAGGAAGATGGTCATATGTGCGGTTATTTTTCTTATTTCCCCCAGATATAAACTTAATTTATCGTCAGAGTGTATCCAATTATTCTGCCTGGCCGGCCTCATTCAGCGGGAGGTCACCTTAACTCCTATCTCGTCCTCATCTGCTGAAGATTGAATGAGGGCTTTGATTGGGTGATAGTGGTTCAGGCTGGAGGTGGAGGGGGGTACACGAGCTAAATATCCATCAGAAACCCTCTCCTCTTCACTCTTTTTTGGCCCAAAATGCTGCAGAAGGGACATAAGGTCCTGGGGAGGGATGCCAATTGTAGTGTGAAGTGAAGGCAGCAGTTAGATGGGAAGTTAAAGGATGAGTCAGCAGATTTCTTCACTTTTAGCTCCAATCTTCAGCTTTTTAAAGGTGCTTTTAGGGTTGAGTGCCTGAGTCAACAGCAGAGGAAAGGATCAGACAGAGAGCATTAATTTGTGAATTTCATGTGTTTAAAGCAAAAGAACAGCTTATAGTGATAGTTCAGGATTTCTGAAGTGGGGCTGTCTGAGGTACATGGCATTAGCCAGAGCATTAGCCACGGTGATGGTGATCAGCTCTGCGTCTGTTCAGAAGTAGTCTGCATGGAAACAAGGACTATTCAAGCAGCATGTGGCCACTGACTGCATGTGATTTACAGAATTACTGAGCCTCTTTTTTTAGGCACTACTTTGTGTCATGGCACAGCCAACATGTCCTTACACCAGCGGCACAGACCAGCTACAGTCTGCAGACTTCATAAGAGGAAACAACTGATACCAGACTGGATAAATGGATAATTTTTACCACAAATATGACACCTGTTTAACTTTAGTACCTGCAAATAGTTGTTTGCTCTGGAGCAATGGCTTTAAAACTATTTTCTTCCAAGGCAGACCAAAGATCAAGCCAAAATCTCTAATGATATCTATTCATGCCAAAATCGACCATTTTGTTGTTTTTTTCACCAAAGTGACATCACCTATGGAATTGGCATTTGAAGGGTTAATTTCCATAATTAGGGAGATTATGATATGTTTTTACAGCAGCCAGAGTTAGTGGCTGTTAACAGCCAGATCAGGACCAAAGAGTAGTAAATCTGTCCCCAGTGTATTTTTAACCTTTTAAAATGTCTGAAATCACCAAAAATGATTTCACTCTCTTAAATAGAGTGAAAGTTATGGTCAAATCAGCTGTAAATATTACCCCCTAGTGGCTGCAAACAGCCACATAGAGACACAAACAAATTATGTAATACTTCAATTTTAATTGACCCAGTCGCCATTTTTAGGCTGACCTTGAACATATCATAATGTTGCTGTGCAGTTTGTCAGCTTACAAAGTTGGAAAGATGGCATTTTAAGATTCAAAACTGGATTGATATTTTTTGTGTATTAAAATATTAAAATCCACATTCAAGATTTCCTGCTGCCTAACAGAGGTTTTTTTCTTGCTGCTGTGATGAGGGATTCCTGATTGGCTATTTGGATTCATGTTGGGTGTTGGATGTATGTATTTGTATGTATATGTACAAAACCCAAAACCAATGAAGTTGGCACGTTGTGTAAATCGTAAATAAAATCAGAATACAATGATTTGCAAATCTCTTTCAACCTATATTCAATTGAATACACAGCAAAGACAAGATACTTAACGTTCAAACTGGTAAACTGTGTTATTTTTGCAAATATTAGCTCATTTTGAATTTGATGCCTGCAACATGTTTTAAAAAAGCTGGCACAAGTGGCAAAAAAGACTGAGAAAGTTGAGGAATGCTCATGAAACACTTATTTGGAACATCCCACAGGTGAACAGGCTAATTGAGAACAGGTGGGTGCCATGATTGGGTATAAAAGCAGCTTCCCTGACATGGTCAGTCATTCACAAACAAGGATGGGGCGAGGGTCACCACTTTGTGAACAAATGCGTGAGCAAATTGTCGAACAGTTTAAGAACACATTTCTCAACGAGCTATTGCAAGGAATTTAGGGATCTCATCATCTACGGTCCTGTAATATCATCAAAAGGTTCAGAGAATCTGGAGAAATTACTGCACGTAAGCGGCAAGGCCGAAAACCAACATTGAATGCCCGTGACCTTCGATCCCTCAGGCGGTACTGCATCAAAAACCGGCATCACTGTGTAAAGGATATCACCACATGGGCTCAGGAACACTTCAGAAAACCACTGTCAGTAACTACAGTTCGTCGCTACATCTGTAAGTGCAAGTTAAAACTCTACTATGCAAAGCAAAAGCCATTTATCAACAACACCCAGAAACGCCGCCGGCTTCGCTGGGCCCGAGCTCATATAAGATGGACTGATGCAAAGTGGAAAAGTGTTCTGTGGTCTGATGAGTCCACATTTCAAATTGTTTTTGGAAAGTGTGGTCGTCGTGTCCTCCGGACCGTAGAGGAAAAGAACCAGCCGGACTGTTATAGGTGCAAAGTTCAAAAGCCAGCATCTGTGATGGTATGGGGGTGTATTAGTGCCCAAGGCATGGGTAACTTACACATCTGTGAAGGCACCATTAATGCTGAAAGGTACATACAGGTTTTGGAGCAACATATGTTGCCATCCAAGCAACATCTTTTTCATGGACGCCCCTGCTTATTTCAGCAAGCCACATTCTGCACGTGTTACAACAGCGTGGCTTCGTAGTAAAAGAGTGCGGGTACTAGACTGGCCTGCCTGTAGTCCAGACCTGTCCCCCATTGAAAATGTGTGGCGCATTATGAAGCGTAAAATACAACAACGGAGACTCCGGACTGTTGAACAACTTAAGCTGTACATCAAGCAAGAATGGGAAAGAATTCCACCCGAAAAGCTTCAAAAATTGGTCTCCTCAGTTCCCACACGTTTACTGAGTGTTGTTAAAAGGAAAGGCGATGTAACACAGTGGTAAAAATGCCCCTGTGCCAACTTTTTTGCAATGTGTTGCTGCCATTAAATTCTAAGTTGATGATTATTTGCAAAAGAAAATAAAGTTTCTCAGTTCGAACATTAAATATCTTGTCTTTGCAGTGTATTCAATTGAATATAAGTTGAAAAGGATTTGCAAATCATTGTATTTTGTTTTTATTTACGATTTACACAACGTGCCAACTTCACTAGTTTTGGGTTTTGTATATGTATATGTGTATTTTATATATGTATTTATGTGTATCCATAAAATGGTGTGTTGTCTTCAGCCTGCTCTGTTGTAAAGTGTCTTGAGATAACATGTGTCGTGAACTGGTGCTATACAAATAAAGACTGAATGACTGATTGATTGAAATCACTTGAAGTTTTCTTTAGATATTCTGTGTCAAAGATCATGTTCTAGAAGAAAAGGTGACCAAGATGCTTGTGGACATTGACCTTTTGACCTCCACAATCAAACCTGTACTGCTATGTACCAGCTGCTGCCCGCCCCCGTATATCTCCCCTCAGGGTCAAAGCTCCCATGTTCCTTCATTTTTATCTCCTCCAAGGAGGTTATGTTTCTGCTGGCGTATGTTTGTTTCTCTCTGTTAGAGGGATTACACAAAAACTACTGGATGGATTTTGCTGAAATTTTCAGCAGATATTGGTAATATCCCAACTTAAAAATAATTTGATTTTGGTGGTGATCCAAATAACCACCATTAGGAAATGATAGTTTTTGCTCAATAACTGTCTAACTAATAATGATATCAACATGATTCTGAGTGCTAGGTGTGGGTTTTCAGGGTCATGAATCATATTATGATGGTAACTTTATCATGGAGCTATTGCTTACAGATGTAACAGCAATATGTGAGCTATCTTGGTGGAGGTTTGCTTTAGCCATGGGCCTCTGGCAATTCCAAAAACCCAAACTAACCATTCAAGGATAAACGGGAGGCTGAATGATCTTGGCTTTGACCTATGACCTTGGCTCTGGCCTTGCAGGCACTGATGTTTCTCCAGATTATGAAACAGTAAAGAGTTACCAGAAGCTTTATTTCTACACACACCATAAACCCTGAACAACAGTGGCCCTCTAATCTAATCTGTTCATTAGTCAGGCCTCAGTAACACGTTTAACCGAGTTCCTCTCTGGTTGATTACCTCATATCAGAGCCGTTTACTCGGATCACGCCGCCTCTCCTCCGCTCCGAGAACATGAATGTGAACACGCTGCAGCCGCTCCACACATGAAACAAAGAAGGTCGGTGATTCACGCAAGGTCAGCCTCCACCCTCGGGTCCCGCTGACTGTAAATCACTCTCCACATGAGCCGCAGCCAAATGCTTAAAATGTAAATGTCCTCATCATGCGGGCTGAACCTGGTGCCAGGCCTGCAGGGTCCGATCAGTCTGTAGGCAGAGCAGGCGGGGAGCAGATGGGGGGACGGGCAGATCCTCTGATGAACCGCAGAGAGAAATTCACTGATTAGTCCTGTTTAAGGAATGAGCTTCAATTTAGTCTAGTGCATACAACAAACGGGACAATCATGGACGCTGTCTGTCTCCACCTCGGTGTCCTTTCTGCATGTTTGAATATATTTCATGGAATTATGTTTTTGCTTTTTCAGCTGCAGCTTGAGAGAAAAAGAGCCTGTGGGCTGTGGCGATGACTTTAAAATGGTCTGCAGCAGACTGAAGATGACTTCAAATTTTTTCACAAAGCTACAAACCATCTGTTCAGTTTTTTTGAATGACAGGAAAGGTCAATTTTCCTCTTATTTTCTTTGGTTCTTTATGTTCTGTTTTATAAATTATGTTTGACTATGTTTCTCTGTTCTCCATATGCTTTCGTGGGCTCTCTCCAGGAAGTCCGGCTTCCTCCCACAGACAAAAGACATGCTCACGAGGTTGACTGATGACTATCAACATGATTCTGAGTGCTAGGTGTGGGTTTTCAGGGTCTTGAATCATGTAATGATGGTAACTTTATCATGGAACTATTGCTTACAGATAGTGATGTACGATATTGAAAAATTTCTACCGATACCGATAACCGATAATTTCCTGCTTCTCATGGCCAATACTGATACCGATAAGTTCATATTTTTAAATTTAATATAATCTTATTGCATGTTGAAATCTTGATCCACCCACTGAGCTGTTAAGCTAAGCTTTCTGACTAACGTCAGATGTCCATATGTCTGTGGTAAAACTTTGTATCCTGTTCTTGTTTTGTGTTATGTTATCAAGTTATGGATGTGTGTGGCAACGATACCTAAGAGGGCATGAAGAGATACATCCAAGAAAAAGCGACAGCTTGGGAGGGTGTGACGTGGCTCCAAATGTGCTGTTAACTTGCTAAAACCTGGGCTCTCATCGACAGAAAAGGGCTGGTCCTCGAGCGCTATGAACTCCATCACTTTGTCGTTAATGGCTTTAGCCTCTTCACTGTCTCTTAAAAAGTTTTTACAGTTTTCAAACGCCTGTTGAATGGGGACATCCATGGTCCGTGTTGTTTTTAACGTTTGCACCACTAGCTGTTAGCGCGGCTGCTTTGTCTTCTTTCAATACTGCCTCGCTGCGATGGCAACTTCTTTTTTAGGTGAGCTATAAGATCTGTTGTGTTAAAACTTGAGGTCCTCTTTCCTCCTCTCAGAATTTTCACTGAACAGGTTGTGTAAAGAGCAATGCTGTTGTTACCTTCTGAGAAAAACAACCACACTGGTGAAGCCATGTTCAATTTTGGTCTGGCAGAGACGGGGGCAGGCTTGGGTCCTTCTAGTAAGGCACGATAGATGACATAATCAGCGCGACATGGCTTGTTTTGGGGCTACGCGGCCTGCAAACAATTTCCCCAATTAAAGTAATTTATCAGCTCTTTTTAGCAGATAAAATGTACTTATTGGGTTGATAAAGAATGATGTCATTTCCCCCCAAATCGGCTGATATTATATCGGTCCGTTAAATATCGTAAATCCCTACTTATAGATGTAACAGTAATATGTGAGCTACCTTGGCAGAGGTTTGCGCTCTTCGAGTGAATTCTAGTTCTAAGAAAATAAAACTGTAATTAGCTGCAATTCCCCTTTGTGCATTACTAAATGTTAAAATAAAAAATAAACTGTTAGTAAAATAAAATAAACAACTAGTTAGTAATCTGAAAGCCACAAGATTATTGTTCCAATATCAACAATGTGGCCCTCTGTCACTGAGGATATCATTAACGTGTCCCTCTTGGTCACCAGAGTTGCCCACGCCTGCTCTACAGGTGTTTTCTACAGACTATATCTGTCTGTGTAAAATCACTTCCTTGTGTCAGAGGCTGACATATTTATAATCAGATCCACAGACGGCCGCCACACAAACAAAGCGTTTCCTGTTTGACTTTTTGAGCAAGCAATAAAACCTGATAACGGATTCATTTTATAAAAATGCAACAGATTCAATGATTTAGAACAAACTCATTGGAAACCTTCCTTTCATTTCCAGCTCGACTGTCGCTGCCAGCCCTCCGCAGAGATCATATCGAGCTCCCTCTCCCACACTGTCTTTTGTCTCTGCAGCTCATCTGAAGTGGAAACAGAATCGTCTCGCAGCTTCAGCTTCAACGTCGACTTCTGAACAAACTTCTTCTGCATGAAAGAAAAAGACAAATTGACCAACTTATACTCCTCACACTGTTGCCTTGGGAACAAGTTTTGCATGCTCTCTTCCCACTCAACATGCATTACACTTCCACTTGACATACGGTACACTTTTACAACACAAGACGGCGGCGGAGGGGGGAGGAGAGGGGCGAGCGACTCGTGTGAGAGAGGCTCTTCTCCAAGAACCTCTGGAGGACACATCAGGGCTTTTTTAGAGGATGCTGCTTGTCTCTGCACATCAGCAAGACAGCTGAGAGCGAGAACAACAAGCAATTAGAAGCTCCCATGGAAGCAGACAAACAGAGTCTGTATGCTGGGGGGAGAGCGGGGGAGGCAGGGGGAGATTGTTGCATCCCTGCAGGTGCAGAAACACAATCAAGTCCCGTTCAGAAAAATACTCACTTGAGGAAATTTCACATCTTTGTCGCCTGAGCCACACGAGCACTCGGAGATGAAGCTGCAGAGGAACACGCCGCCCCCGTCTCCCCCTCTCCTCCCCCCTTGATGGCTCTCTTTCAGCCTGAGTGGTACCAGGTGCTGCGTGTTTTTGTGATGGAGAAAAGAGTCGACAGGAGCCGGGAAAATTTGTGTTCCAGCTTTCAAGTCCCTCGTGGAGTCTTCGCTCCATTCAACAGCTGACCCATTTTTTTCCAGGACTTGAAGCGTGGAGTGTTTTTAGTGTTCATTCATACACAGAGCGGGGGGAGAAAGTCTGAAGGGTTTCTGTCATTGTTTGGGGTTACTTGTTGAAGACATACTTTAGTCATACTTTGATAGACTAGAACCTTCTCAGGCACTTTGATTTGTTATTTTACATTTGCTCTTATCTTAAACGATTGTTATCTTCTGACACTGGACGTCAGCCCCGCCCACTCCATCACTCTGCAGAATTACGCCGCCAAAATCAGTCTTCGTATTATAATAGTGTTGTGGCATATGTGTGCTCAAGTTGTCCTTAAATACATTCAAGAAAGTTAGGGAAAACAAGCTCAGGTCAGCTCAATTAGATAAATATTCTCGTTTTGGAAAATCACGCCACTGACACGTTAGCAATAAATGTTTGAATTAGGGAAATGGCCATGCAACAAGCAACAACGTAGCTGTAAGACTTTAAAAGTTGAGCAAAAGTTTAGTCTGCAGCAAGCCATCACTCTGACATCTCTCCATTAATGCATGATCGTAGATGTTTGCATGTGCATGTGTATTTCAGCCTGTGTTTGTGCAGCATTTTCTAAAGAAATATAAATGAAACTAACTGCTCCACTGCCTCAGCTTCTCTGCTCAACTTCCAAAACATGTAGTTCCTCCTCTGTTTATTCTGGTCCTCGTCCTCTCTTTCAAAGTTGCCCAATCTTCTTCTACTTGTTGACCTACTCACAAGCACGTCCATGCACCCTGCGGTTTAGTGTCGTGTGTATTTCTTTGGAAATTTACATAAAGTGCTAATCTCAGCCTAAAAATAGATAATGTAACATAACACAGTAAAACGAGCACACAGGACCATTTAGAGTTGCTGAAGAGTTTATCTGATGACTGTAGACAGAGGCAGGCTAACGCTACCCATTGACTCCCGGTGTTTGAGCTAAGCTAATTAGCATGGGCGAGCTGTGCCCGTCTCTTCCTTGTTACTGCACAAACAGTCAAAAGAATGGATTCTGTCTGCTTGTCATGGACTCAGGAGTGAGGCAAGACATGGAAACAAAAGTTGGTGTATTCCTCTAAAAATAGAAAGCATCAATGAAAGAGTTTAGAGCAGCACCATAGGTCACAGAAGTGAAAATGAAGCAGCTTACCTACGTGCACGATGATTGCACCGTAGAAAGAAAGCTGCTGAGTTTTAGCTCCGTGTCCAACAGCAGCACAAGACAGTTGTGGTGACAGTTGCCAAGTCAGCTTTTTTTGGGCTGCTCCTAAACCCAGAGGAAGCCTGATGCATGCTCCTCTGTCAATAATCCTAACAGATACAGCTTTATAATACACCTCTAACCTCAGGTGTCTGGACTTCTGTGACTGTCCAGTCAGATCAATTGACCAATCACTGAGCAGACGTTAAAGCAGACCCACGAGGCGTCCCAGGATAACATCTTCTGCCTTTTACTTCAGTTTTAATCTGTTGCTGAGAAGAAATTCCAGATCATTCCTGCACTTGTCTAAAAAAAAACTCACCTGGTAGGACTGGCTCCAGCAGCTGAGAGCCCGTCTGTCAGAGGTGATGTTTGGGCTGCATCGATCTGCAGACTGGAGGAGTGAAGGCTGCATCCTGCTCCGCTGTGTTTATTTGGCCTACAGTGAGGAGCAGAGGGTGTCCTCTGAATGTTGATTAATCCACTGATGGTCAGATCTTTGTCACGCAGTCTGACAGGCCAGCTGATCTGAGCGTGTTGCTGCTTTAATTAAACGCAGACGGCTCAGCTGCTGTGAGCGTGGACACTTACAGAGAACTGATGCCTGCGGAGCTTCTTCTTTGAAAGACTGTGGGCCTGATCTACTTAGATCCAAAATAACGGATGCTTAATTGCGTGTGCAAACTAAATAATTGCACGTGCAATTAGTGGGTGTGTTGTGGGTGATCTACTATGACTGCCTGCGCAATTGATAACAGGCGCAAAAGTGGTGTGGACCTGCCCTCTTTAAAGGAGCATTTTGCGTGTGCTGCTGGCTGTCACCATGGAGAGTTTGGGAGAGCAGAGTGACCATATTTTTATTCGTCATTTTTATTTTTCCTGTTCTGATTCCAATTAAATATAATCTAAATGACAACATTCACATAGTTACACAGCTTCATCATCAATAACCTCTCATGTGAAGAGCAGTCTTACAGTTACGCACACACAGACTGTGCGGGTACTCTTGCCTTTTACGCACTGACTGCGTCACAATCTTCACGCACTGACAGATCCTAAACTCACTGTCAGTGCGTGGAGAGTGATGCAGTCAGCTCTGAGTGACAAACAGAGTGATTCTCCTTCATAGCCATGAAGGAGATCTTTTTTACATAGGTCAAATGACCTCCTCCGTGATATAGAGCACAAAACAGAGAGGCTTTACTTTGTGTGTCTGCATCAGTATGATGGCACACTGGATCGTCCTTCTTATTCCAGTCCATCGTAATGACAGACAGCCTCCAAATCTTTACGTCATTCATCAAAAAATTCAGTCAATGATGGAAAATATTCGGTTAATGTGACCCACACTGACTGCAGTCCTCTGTGCCTAATGCTATGCCTGTTTTGCACCTGCCTTTCAAATGTGCTAAATTTAGGCACAAAAACACAGCGTGCAATCAGTTCACCACAGGTTTTATAAATCACACTGCGGGTGGTAAATGATCACATTTGCATCTCCTCCTCCCAGTATTCTGATAATCTGTATGTATTCTGCATATTCGTGAAGGCAAACATGCTAAATGGATTGCGCGTGCTATTTTGCTCCTTTGACAGATGCAATCCCCAGTGTACCCGGTTAGTAGATCAGCTTTGCACACGCTATCAAGTTTGCACGTGTTTTTATACACACAAACCTTTAGTAGATTAGGCCCTAAATGTGGAAAAAGTGAGCTATGTTTATGCATTACCGATCCTCTGAGAGAATCTTTGTGTGTCCATGTCCTTCTTTGTGGGGCAGCACGGTGGCATGAGCGCCTCTCAACAAGAAGGTCAACGGTTCGATCCCCTTGTTGGTCAGGGCCTTTCTGTGTGGAGTTTGCATGTTCTACTTGGGCATGTGTAGGGTCTCTCCGTGCACTCCTGCTTCTTCCCACAGACCAAAAACATGCTCATCAGGTTGACTCCAAATTGCCCAAGGAGTGGGTGAGTTTGTGATTGGTTGTCCATCTCTCTATGTTGCCCTGTGATTAGCTGGTGACTGGTTCAGGGTGTTAAAGTTAAGGTTATGAGTTTAGTCTTTGTTTTGAGACTTAAAAAATAAAATCTCTAATTGTCTATTTTTCATTTTCCCTGATGTTTTTCCGTAATGTTCCATGGATGTGTGCTGTTCCATGTCATGAAAAACACTTTCGCTGTGTAGTTTTTCTCTATCTTTTGGGCTGCAGCCAGATCCAGACGCTAAAGTCAACATTAGCATTTCAGGAGCTAAACTATTTCCATCGTCTGGATCTCGTAGAAGATTTTTCAAACTCCCTTGAAGGCGCCTGGAGCAGAATCAGGCATTTACAGACTCCGGGGGGGCGAGTTGCCATTTCGGCACCCCGGTGCATCACAAATTTAAATTCATTATCCTCCATAATTAAAGCAAATATATCAAAGAGCGCTAACACTGCAGCGATCCTGTCAGCGGGCTCCAGAGGGACCGTGGCTCGGGCCTGGAGCTCAGGTGGCTCCTGAGATGTTCAAACACACGTAGATAAATATAGCATCTTGTTAAACGCATCCTCGGGGTTCCCATTAATAATTTAACCCAAAACGGAGAGACGTCGCTGCTGCAGAATTTAATTGCCACTTCTTTTAATTATACTCTGGTCACCAGGTTTAATTAAAGTGCTCACTCTGCTGGTGGAGAATCATTTTTAGAGGAAATCGGAGCTCCGTCACCAGCAGCAGGGATGGAGCTCCTGAAATACTCCCAGAGGAGCAGCCAGGACGTTTCTGTGCAGCTCAGGAGAGGGCTGATCATGATATATGGAGTTTTTTTTTACACATCTGAGGATTTAAGGACATAATAATATTCTCCTCTGGTTTAGTCTGTTATTTTAGAATACATCCTCCAGCTTAATGTCTCACAGCGACAAGTTCATCCTCCGCGGGACTAAAGAAAGAGCTCATCTATGGCTGAGTGATAATCAGCCCAAATAAGGCAAAGCTGTCCTAAGGTGACTTTATCACTGAGGAAACACTTTTACATTTCTACAGAGAGCTGTCTGAGAAACACACTGCAAAAAATATCAGTCTGGAGGGTCAGGGAGCTTCTTTGAGGAATGGTTTGGTACCATGATCAAGCTGGGAAGCATAATTTCCTAAGTTTATTGCTTTAAAGCAGAACCTGTTAAAAGCCTATCTGATCATTCTGTCACTCACATTCATTATGGGCAAATATTGTCAAAATGTAGTGGAATATCCTTACTATTGAGATGTGCTTTCAGTGTTGTTTTTCATTTAATAAAGAAATATGGTCTCTATCGGATAAAACTTCTACTAAAGCTGTTAGCATCTATGCTAATCTCTGCACTTTCTGCTGTGGCCTTGCTTGTAACTCCCACCTTCTCCTGCTCTAAAAGCCGCTATGGGCCGAGCACAGTTGTTGGAGGTCTGAGCTTGGTAGGATGGACTCTGAATGAGACGGATCCAGCTGCACTGCAAGGTTATGCTGTTAGAGCTCTGTCAAACAATTCAGGATCAATCAATCAAAAGATATTTATTTGTATAACAGCAATTCAAAGTGTTATCTCAAGACAATTTACAATAGAGCAGGCTGAAGACATACTCTTCATTTTTAAGATACACATATATGCTTTTATGCAAATGTAAAAAACACATATGGACATATTTACATGTATAAAATACACATATACACATATGTACTTATACAACATACACACATACACATACAAATATACATACATAAAATACACGTATACATCCAATGATTTGTTTCACCAGGTCTCATCGATATGTACTGTTGAGTATCATCAGCATAACAACAAAATGGATGACAACAGGAAAAAAATAAAGATAAACTGTGTCAACCAAGGGAAGGGACAACTAACCATTTGTTAATATTTAGATTGAGGTTATATAATCTTAATCTCTCTGCACAAATGTGAGAATCACCTGGGCTAAGTTTCAGGCTATGTCCACATGCAGGCAGGTATTTTTGTAAACTGAGGCTTTTCTCTTCTACTTTTAAAGATAATATCATCCACAAACCCTGTCATTAAGAAGCTTCTTGGGTACTCTTGTTGGTTTCTACATCTGCTGTGACCATGGCAAACAGTCAACATGGTCACTTAGGAAACAGTAACATCGAGTCTTGTCCAAAACGTCGCCATTGTTTGATTGTTGGCGTGTTTTTAAAGCAGCATAATGAGGGAAGGACACGTCAATAGTCAATTTATTGAGATGCTTGTAACAAAGTACCAGGAGCAGAACCTCACCTTAACGACACCTCCGCCCTCTTTCCTATAAATTCAATCCAGCTTTGTTTTGTTAGCATGACACTCCCCCACAGTCCTTTCCCTGTTTTTCTGTCCTTCTGTCATGAAAAATTGGCAAAATTCAAATTCATCTTTTAACATTACCAATAAATAATTGTTAAATTCATCATGCTGGAGGTGTGGTCCTTGCTAACGAACAGTGACAGTACTAGTAGTGCGAGTAAAAAAAATTTGTTTTACTAGTAAAGGTTTTTGGAGCACTAGTGCGCTAGTAGACCTTACTAATCAAGCAAAATCGCCTACTAGTAGACAATTTTGTGTTACTAGTAGAACTAGTAAAGCTTTGAGTTTTTACTAGTAATATTTTTTTGTCTAGTCTAGTCTAGTAGTAACATAGTAAAACAAAATTGTCTACCAGTAGATGATTTTGCTTCACTAGTAAAGTCTACTCGTGCACTAGTTCACCAAAATTGAGTACATGTACTCCAAATTTGAGTACTAGTAGCTGAACTATGGTTGATATCACTGATATCAATTTTATGCCCAAACAGCTTTCCGTACAAACAACGTTTTTTCTGAGTTTACTCACGTGACGACAGCAGTACTTGCATGTTTTGGCGACCATGTTGTCAAGTCAGAACCTTCAGACTAAAAGCACAAGCTGCACGACACACGCACACGTCTCCTGTGCCGAAAAACTCAGAGGCTCTCCTGTTAATTACTTAGTCGGTAAAAACAGACAGAACATGATAGGTATAAGGCTGTATTTACCTTAATCCAGCTGGTTTGTGTTTCCACAGAGCTAGAATATGTCACAGAAAAGACAGAAACCATCCATCTGTGGAGAAACTCCCCTTGCTTGCTTTCATTTTGCAGGTTTCAGGTCAGTTGTTTGATGAATCAGGTTTCTTGTGGGGAGCTTTCCTGTGATTCTTTCTAAACTTTCAATAGAAGCTCGTTATTGGGGTGACTGATATGAAGAGATAGAGCTGTGACAGCAGGGAGACGCAGTGAGGCTGCAGGACCATCGTGAGCCTGGTGGGAAAGCTGTGGCGGCACTGGCTGGAGCTGACGAAAGAAAACGCCTCCATTGTGAAACAAGGGTAAACATCCATCCATGAGCTATACTGCTTATCAGTTTCTGGATAGGCGAAGGGGGTGGGGGGTGCACCCTGAACCGGTCTTCAGCCAATTACAGGACCACAAAGAGAGACAGAAAGCCTTTCGTGCTCACGCTCATAGGGCTAATCAGAGTCAACATTCAACCTGATGAGCATGTTTTTGGTCTGTGGGAGGAAGCAGGAGTGCCCAGAGAGACCCCACACATGCACAGGGAGAGCATGCAAACTCCACACAGAAAGGCCCTGAACTGACAGGGATTGAACTGGTGACCTTCTTGTTTAGAGGCCACGCCCAGGTGAATATCTTTAGAAATATTTACCTTGGCAGGAGTTTGTTTCCCTCAAGAGTGGACATAGGGACATTGTCAACCCCCCGTCCACACGTGGACATGGCCCCAGACTCTGCACCTCTGCGCACGCCCCTGTCCTGACTGTGAAACTGTGTCACAGCCCACTCTCAGCTCAGTGAGGACATTTCTTACAGCGCACAGAGCCACCAAATCCAGCGGTGCAGCAGAGCTCAGCCTGCCTGCTCGGGCTGCTCTCCGCCGGTCTCACAGGACGTCAGGCGGGCTGCAGTGGCTGGGTGTCCGTCCTCAGACTGGAGCCTTTTTATGACAGAAAAACATCTGTGCGTACAGTGAGAGGGCGGATCCGCGCTCGGAGAGGCTGGGGCGGCACACGGAGCGGTGGGAGGGATTTTTCACTGTTTTCGCTGCTTTGAAAACGCAGGAAGCAAACAGCGAGCAGAGCCGCCGAGGAGCGGAGCGCGTCAACAATTTCCCTATCTGCTGCCTCTGCTGTGACCTGATTACAAGTGTGTGTGCGCCGGAGGAGAGGACACACTCACGGACACACGCAGGACCGCGGAGACCGAGGGGCCAACATCAGGTAAGACCAGGTCCAGCCTTTGTCTGTAAATCAGCGGTTTATTGAACGGGGTTTGGTGCAAGAGGCGAAACAAAGTTGTATGACGAGCAGGGTGGCTTTGTTTGGTCAGCAGCATCCTTCTCATGGAGCTTTGTCTGCTCACTTTCTCAGCAGCTCTGAGTTCAGGTGGATTTTACCTTCTTATATAAGATCTAGATGGAAAAATGAAAGAATTTGGACACTTTTCTTTGTAAAATCTTCACGTTTTAACGAACTAAATACCTCCAATTCCCAACCTACTTTGGCAATGCTGCACAGAAGCCTAGGGCTGGAAAATAGCTCCTGGTTTTAAGACGTCACAAAATCAGAACTGTCAATTAATTTCCAGAATTGAAGCTTTTGGATAAAGCTAAATTTTAATTGCATTTTTTGGACTTGTCAGTGCTACATGGTAGGGGTGGGAAATATCTTGAGTAGGGATGCACGACATGATATCTGACATGCTGACATTTCCAAACTGATATTTTGTCAGGAGCACAAAGTCTGTTCCTTTCATGGTGACAGCCCACTTGTGTAAGAAACAGATGTGATCCTAGAAAAACATTTTATTCTTGAATAAATAAAATATTATTTTTATAAGTGAGCATTCGGTGATGATGAGGTGAACCATTATGATGCATTTGTACATCCTTCCAGTGTTACAGCCAATATTTGGGATATGGCCAGTTTGTGCAGCTAAAATATCGTCTGTCAATATTGGCAAAATTTTCTATATCTGCCAATTAGGGCTGGGCGATATGACCTCAGCATAAAATCCCTGATATATATATATTTTTTGGCATTTGTTTGTTTTGATGTCTGTTTGTCTGTGAGCAAGATAACTCAAAAACGGACTGAGACTAAATTCTCCGGGAATATTGGTCATGGCACAAGGAAGAAAGGATTTTATTTTGGCGGTGATCTGATTCCAGATGTGCATCCAGGAAGTTTGGGTTTGAATCCAGCCTGAGGCCTATCTGCAGAGTGTCCTCTCATACTCTCCTTCACTCCTTTTCACGAGCCAATGCTCTGTCTCTCTTATCAATGAAGGCCCCAAAAATATACTTAAACCAGAAAAAAAAAATATACCCAGAACCAATCACCAGCCAATCGCAGGGCCACATGGAGAGAGAGACAAACATTTATACACCCATCCACACCTAAGGGCAATTTAGAGTCACCAGTTAACCCAACAATCATGTTTTTGGTCTGTGGGAGGAAGTCCCAGAGAGAATCCATGCATGAATGTGAAGAACATGCCAACTCCACACAGGAAGGCCCTGACTGTCAGGAGACTGAAACCAGCAACCTTCCTGCTGTGAGGCATTTGCACTACCCGCTGCACCACCGTGCAGCCTGGAGAAAAACATGTGATTTATAATTTCACTGGCCAGGATAATTAAACAAAGATACAGAGGACATGTAAGCTATGACTTTGTGTCCTTTGCGTTTCTCCCTGTTGTTGTTTTTTTTAATTAAAGGAAAAAAAATAAACAATTTCTCCAATAAACTATTTTTCTCCAGTAAACTGGTACAGATATTTTTAAAGGAAGCTTATGGCCAGCTTTAGCTTCATCTGACTTCATCAGAAGGTTTGAGAGCAGGCTCATCATACCATCAAACTTCACTTGTTCACACTGAAAATATTGTTTTCAATTTATTACACTGAATTCAGACTGCTGTGATGTGCCCATTGTGTAGGCTCATGCCCTGTTAATAATAAAACTAAAATTAATTGTACAGCCTTAGGACAGCAATAGCATAGCTGCAATTAAAAAGAACTTGCTTCTTCTGGAAAAGTTTAAAATATGTGAAGAAAACCGTTAAAAATCTTCATGTCACTTGGTGCAGTTTTCTTTGACTTGTTCACTGAGCCGTGTGTCAGTTTTCTTTGTGAGATTAGACGTTCAAAGGAGCGATGGCGTCCTTACGTAACATTACTATGAGCAGGAAGGTGATGCAGTGGCTTATCAAAGGTGCACAGAAAGATAAAAATAGCATGTAATTATGTAATAAGAAGTGTGTTTATCACAGATGATAATACATTAAAACATCATGCTGACAGCCCTGATGGACAGACTTTAGATAAAAGAGATTATCGGCAGAACAGTGGGCAATTAAATCGTTTTTGGGGAGCGCAGTATTGAATGAATGCTTTGAAAGGAAATGTCACCTGGTCTGATGCTTAATAAAAAGATGTTAAAATTTGGCCGTGGATTTAATATTTCTTTATTGTCATCCAAACTAAATACTAACAGTACTCAGTAGAACAAAAGTACGCTGCATCTGGCTAAAGACACCAAGATTAGAATGAATAATTATTTACACAATTTTATAAAGAAATGTTTATGTACAATGAAGTAGTGTGAAATGCTAGAGTCATAGAATTGAGTTTTAGTGCAGGGATTACAGTATGTAATTTAAAGTTCAGTGTAGACTGCAATGAAGTGCAAACAGCTTCATTCAGAATACAAATGTATATGCAAATATACATGTTAAGGCAGCACAGGAGTTTGCTTGCAGTGTTTGATGACTGGGTTTCAAACTATTTCAAGCTGAAAGATTTTGGAGAAAGGATTTAGGACTTTGTTTGGTTTTATAAATGCAGCAACTCACAGTTTGACTTTACATTCCTCTGTTTTAAAATCCGGTGGACTGAAAAACAAAAGAGAAAGAAATCAATGATTCCCTGCATGCACAAGTTCTTTAATCTTGCAGTGCAGCTGGATCCTCCTGATTCAATGTCTATAATCAGGCAGCTCCATCTCTCAACTCAAATCTAGTCCTTTACAGCAGGAAGAGGAATGGGGGCAAGATGACAGAGATTAGCATAGATGCTAACAGCCTCAGTGGTAGTTTTGTGAGATCTGGGCAACAACAATACTGTTAGCATTTCTGAATAGAGAAGATATTTTTTGCCTCTCATTGTTTTGGTTAGCCTGTAATGTATGTGATTGGCAGAACGATCGCCCAATCACCTGCTGTTAAAGGTTCTGCCCTCCCCAAGCACTTTCTCTGGGCTCTTTCCCAGGTGAACTAGTGAGGTATACTGAACAGGTGTGTCAGGTTACAAATTCTGTGAATCTTAAAAGACGGTGTTCCCCTTAAAAGTTTTTTTTTCATTTTAATG
>JBAMNC010001517.1:0-116152 GCA_037902135.1 Cetoscarus ocellatus
AGGTCAAATGACCTCCTCCGTGATATAGAGCACAAAACAGAGAGGCTTTACTTTGTGTGTCTGCATCAGTATGATGGCACACTGGATCGTTCTTCTTATTCCAGTCCATCGTAATGACAGACAGCCTCCAAATCTTTACGTCATTCATCAAAAAATTCAGTCAATGATGGAAAATATTCGGTTAATGTGACCCACACTGACTGCAGTCCTCTGTGCATAACGCTATGCCTGTTTTGCACCTGCCTTTCAAATGTGTTAAATTTAGGCACAAAAACACAGCGTGCAATCAGTTCACCACAGGTTTTATAAATCACACTGCGGGTGGTAAATGATCACATTTGCATCTCCTCCTCCCAGTATTCTGATGATCTGTATGTATTCTGCATATTCGTGAAGGCAAACATGCTAAATGGATTGCGCATGCTATTTTGCTCCTTTGACAGATGCAATCCTCAGTGTACCCGGTTAGTAGATCAGCTTTGCACACGCTATCAAGTTTGCACGTGTTTTTATACACACAAACCTTTAGTAGATTAGGAAAAAGTGAGCTATGTTTATGCATTACCGATCCTCTGAGAGAATCTTTGTGTGTCCATGTCCTTCTTTGTGGGGCAGCACGGTGGCATGAGCGCCTCTCAACAAGAAGGTCAACGGTTCGATCCCCTTGTTGGTCAGGGCCTTTCTGTGTGGAGTTTGCATGTTCTACTTGGGCATGTGTAGGGTCTCTCCGTGCACTCCTGCTTCTTCCCACTGACCAAAAACATGCTCATCAGGTTGACTCCAAATTGCCCAAGGAGTGGGTGAGTTTGTGGTTGGTTGTCCATCTCTCTATGTTGCCCTGTGATTAGCTGGTGACTGGTTCAGGGTGTTAAAGTTAAGGTTATGAGTTTAGTCTTTGTTTTGAGACTTAAAAAATAAAATCTCTAATTGTCTATTTTTCATTTTCCCTGATGTTTTTCCGTAATGTTCCATGGATGTGTGCTGTTCCATGTCATGAAAAACACTTTCGCTGTGTAGTTTTTCTCTATCTTTTGGGCTGCAGCCAGATCCAGACGCTAAAGTCAACATTAGCATTTCAGGAGCTAAACTATTTCCATCGTCTGGATCTCGTAGAAGATTTTTCAAACTCCCTTGAAGGCGCCTGGAGCAGAATCAGGCATTTACAGACTCCGGGGGGGGCGAGTTGCCATTTCGGCACCCCGGTGCATCACAAATTTAAATTCATTATCCTCCATAATTAAAGCAAATATATCAAAGAGCGCTAACACTGCAGCGATCCTGTCAGCGGGCTCCAGAGGGACCGTGGCTCGGGCCTGGAGCTCAGGTGGCTCCTGAGATGTTCAAAACACACGTAGATAAATATAGCATCTTGTTAAACGCATCCTCGGGGTTCCCATTAATAATTTAACCCAAAACGGAGAGACGTCGCTGCTGCAGAATTTAATTGCCACTTCTTTTAATTATACTCTGGTCACCAGGTTTAATTAAAGTGCTCACTCTGCTGGTGGAGAATCATTTTTAGAGGAAATCGGAGCTCCGTCACCAGCAGCAGGGATGGAGCTCCTGAAATACTCCCAGAGGAGCAGCCAGGACGGTTTCTGTGCAGCTCAGGAGAGGGCTGATCATGATATATGGAGTTTTTTTTTACACATCTGAGGATTTAAGGACATAATAATATTCTCCTCTGGTTTAGTCTGTTATTTTAGAATACATCCTCCAGCTTAATGTCTCACAGCGACAAGTTCATCCTCCGCGGGACTAAAGAAAGAGCTCATCTATGGCTGAGTGATAATCAGCCCAAATAAGGCAAAGCTGTCCTAAGGTGACTTTATCACTGAGGAAACACTTTTACATTTCTACAGAGAGCTGTCTGAGAAACACACTGCAAAAAATATCAGTCTGGAGGGTCAGGGAGCTTCTTTGAGGAATGGTTTGGTACCATGATCAAGCTGGGAAGCATAATTTCCTAAGTTTATTGCTTTAAAGCAGAACCTGTTAAAAGCCTATCTGATCATTCTGTCACTCACATTCATTATGGGCAAATATTGTCAAAATGTAGTGGAATATCCTTACTATTGAGATGTGCTTTCAGTGTTGTTTTTCATTTAATAAAGAAATATGGTCTCTATCGGATAAAACTTCTACTAAAGCTGTTAGCATCTATGCTAATCTCTGCACTTTCTGCTGTGGCCTTGCTTGTAACTCCCACCTTCTCCTGCTCTAAAAGCCGCTATGGGCTGAGCACAATTGTTGGAGGTCTGAGCTTGGTAGGATGGACTCTGAATGAGATGGATCCAGCTGCACTGCAAGGTTATGCTGTTAGAGCTCTGTCAAACAATTCAGGATCAATCAATCAAAAGATATTTATTTGTATAACAGCAATTCAAAGTGTTATCTCAAGACAATTTACAATAGAGCAGGCTGAAGACATACTCTTCATTTTTAAGATACACATATATGCTTTTATGCAAATGTAAAAAACACATATGGACATATTTACATGTATAAAATACACATATACACATATGTACTTATACAACATACAAACATACACATACAAATATACATACATAAAATACACGTATACATCCAATGATTTGTTTCACCAGGTCTCATCGATATGTACTGTTGAGTATCATCAGCATAACAACAAAATGGATGACAACAGGAAAAAAATAAAGATAAACTGTGTCAACCAAGGGAAGGGACAACTAACCATTTATTAATATTTAGACTGAGGTTATATAATCTTAATCTCTCTGCACAAATGTGAGAATCACCTGGGCTAAGTTTCAGGCTATGTCCACATGCAGGCAGGTATTTTTGTAAACTGAGGCTTTTCTCTTCTACTTTTAAAGATAATATCATCCACAAACCCTGTCATTAAGAAGCTTCTTGGGTACTCTTGTTGGTTTCTACATCTGCTGTGACCATGGCAAACAGTCAACATGGTCACTTAGGAAACAGTAACATCGAGTCTTGTCCAAAACGTTGCCATTGTTTGATTGTTGGCGTGTTTTTAAAGCAGCATAATGAGGGAAGGACACGTCAATAGTCAATTTATTGAGATGCTTGTAACAAAGTACCAGGAGCAGAACCTCACCTTAACGACACCTCCGCCCTCTTTCCTATAAATTCAATCCAGCTTTGTTTTGTTAGCATGACACTCCCCCACAGTCCTTTCCCTGTTTTTCTGTCCTTCTGTCATGAAAAATTGGCAAAATTCAAATTCATCTTTTAACATTACCAATAAATAATTGTTAAATTCATCATGCTGGAGGTGTGGTCCTTGCTAACGAACAGTGACAGCACTAGTAGTGCAAGTAAAACAATTTTATTTTACTAGTAAAGGTTTTTGGAGCACTAGTGCGCTAGTAGACCTTACTAATCAAGCAAAATTGCCTACTAGTAGACAATTTTGTGTTACTAGTAGAACTAGTAAAGCTTTGAGTTTTTACTAGTAATATTTTTTAGTCTAGTCTAGTCTAGTAGTAACATAGTAAAACAAAATTGTCTACCAGTAGATGATTTTGCTTCACTAGTAAAGTCTACTCGTGCACTAGTTCACCAAAATTTAGTACATGTACTCCAAATTTGAGTACTAGTAGCTGAACTATGGTTGATATCACTGATATCAATTTTATGCCCAAACAGCTTTCCATACAAACAACGTTTTTTCTGAGTTTACTCACGTGACGACAGCAGTACTTGCATGTTTTGGCGACCATGTTGTCAAGTCAGAACCTTCAGACTAAAAGCACAAGCTGCACGACACACGCACACGTCTCCTGTGCCGAAAAACTCAGAGGCTCTCCTGTTAATTACTTAGTCGGTAAAAACAGACAGAACATGATAGGTATAAGGCTGTATTTACCTTAATCCAGCTGGTTTGTGTTTCCACAGAGCTAGAATATGTCACAGAAAAGACAGAAACCATCCATCTGTGGAGAAACTCCCCTTGCTTGCTTTCATTTTGCAGGTTTCAGGTCAGTTGTTTGATGAATCAGGTTTCTTGTGGGGAGCTTTCCTGTGATTCTTTCTAAACTTTCAATAGAAGCTCGTTATTGGGGTGACTGATATGAAGAGATAGAGCTGTGACAGCAGGGAGACGCAGTGAGGCTGCAGGACCATCGTGAGCCTGGTGGGAAAGCTGTGGCGGCACTGGCTGGAGCTGACGAAAGAAAACGCCTCCAGTGTGAAACAAGGGTAAACATCCATCCATGAGCTATACTGCTTATCAGTTTCTGGATAGGCGAAGGGGGTGGGGGGTGCACCCTGAACCGGTCTTCAGCCAATTACAGGACCACAAAGAGAGACAGAAAGCCTTTCGTGCTCACGCTCATAGGGCTAATCAGAGTCAACATTCAACCTGATGAGCATGTTTTTGGTCTGTGGGAGGAAGCAGGAGTGCCCAGAGAGACCCCACACATGCACAGGGAGAGCATGCAAACTCCACACAGAAAGGCCCTGAACTGACAGGGATCGAACTGGTGACCTTCTTGTTTAGAGGCCACGCCCAGGTGAATATCTTTAGAAATATTTACCTTGGCAGGAGTTTGTTTCCCTCAAGAGTGGACATAGGGACATTGTCAACCCCCCGTCCACACGTGGACATGGCCCCAGACTCTGCACCTCTGCGCACGCCCCTGTCCTGACTGTGAAACTGTGTCACAGCCCACTCTCAGCTCAGTGTGGACATTTCTTACAGCGCACAGAGCCACCAAATCCAGCGGTGCAGCAGAGCTCAGCCTGCCTGCTCGGGCTGCTCTCCGCCGGTCTCACAGGACGTCAGGCGGGCTGCAGTGGCTGGGTGTCCGTCCTCAGTCTGGAGCCTTTTTATGACAGAAAAACATCTGTGCGTACAGTGAGAGGGCGGATCCGCGCTCGGAGAGGCTGGGGCGGCACAGGGAGCGGTGGGAGGGATTTTTCACTGTTTTCGCTGCTTTGAAAACGCAGGAAGCAAACAGCGAGCAGAGCCGCCGAGGAGCGGAGCGCGTCAACAATTTCCCTATCTGCTGCCTCTGCTGTGACCTGATTACAAGTGTGTGTGCGCCGGAGGAGAGGACACACTCACGGACACACGCAGGACCGCGGAGACCGAGGGGCCAACATCAGGTAAGACCAGGTCCAGCCTTTGTCTGTAAATCAGCGGTTTATTGAACGGGGTTTGGTGCAAGAGGCGAAACAAAGTTGTATGAGGAGCAGGGTGGCTTTGTTTGGTCAGCAGCATCCTTCTCATGGAGCTTTGTCTGCTCACTTTCTCAGCAGCTCTGAGTTCAGGTGGATTTTACCTTCTTATATAAGATCTAGATGGAAAAATGAAAGAATTTGGACACTTTTCTTTGTAAAATCTTTCGTTTTAACGAACTAAATACCTCCAATTCCCAACCTACTTTGGCAATGCTGCACAGAAGCCTAGGGCTGGAAAATAACTCATGGTTTTAAGACGTCACAAAATCAGAACTGTCAATTAATTTCCAGAATTGAAGCTTTTGGATAAAGCTAAATTTTAATTGCATTTTTTGGACTTGTCAGTGCTACATGGTAGGGCTGGGAAATATCTTGAGTTGGGATGCAAGACATATCTGACATGCTGACATTTCCAAACTAATATTTTGTCAGGAGCACAAAGTCTGTTCCTTTCATGGTGACAGCCCACTTGTGTTAGAAACAGATGTGATCCTAGAAAAACATTTTATTCTTGAATAAATAAAATGTTATTTTTATAAGTGAGCATTCGGTGATGATGAGGTGAACCATTATGATGCATTTGTACATCCTTCCAGTGTTACAGCCAATATTTGGGATATGGCCAGTTTGTGCAGCTAAAATATCGTCTGTCAATATTGGCAAAATTTTCTATATCTGCCAATTAGGGCTGGGTGATATGACCTCAGCATAAAATCCCTGATATATATATATATTTTTTGGCATTTGTTTGTTTTGATGTCTGTTTGTCTGTGAGCAAGATAACTCAAAAACGGACTGAGACTAAATCCTCCGGGAATATTGGTCATGGCACAAGGAAGAAAGGATTTTATTTTGGCGGTGATCTGATTCCAGATGTGCATCCAGGAAGTTTGGGTTTGAATCCAGCCTGAGGCCTATCTGCAGAGTGTCCTCTCATACTCTCCTTCACTCCTTTTCACGAGCCAATGCTCTGTCTCTCTTATCAATGAAGGCCCCAAAAATATACTTAAACCAGAAAAAAAAAATATACCCAGAACCAATCACCAGCCAATCGCAGGGCCACATGGAGAGAGAGACAAACATTTATACACCCATCCACACCTAAGGGCAATTTAGAGTCACCAGTTAACCCAACAATCATGTTTTTGGTCTGTGGGAGGAAGTCCCAGAGAGAATCCATGCATGAATGTGAAGAACATGCCAACTCCACACAGGAAGGCCCTGACTGTCAGGAGACTGAAACCAGCAACCTTCCTGCTGTGAGGCATTTGCACTACCCGCTGCACCACCGTGCAGCCTGGAGAAAAACATGTGATTTATAATTTCACTGGCCAGGATAATTAAACAAAGATACAGAGGACATGTAAGCTATGACTTTGTGTCCTTTGCGTTTCTCCCTGTTGTTGTTTTTTTTTAATTAAAGGAAAAAAAATAAACAGTTTCTCCAATAAACTATTTTTCTCCAGTAAACTGGTACAGATATTTTTAAAGGAAGCTTATGGCCAGCTTTAGCTTCATCTGACTTCATCAGAAGGTTTGAGAGCAGGCTCATCATACCATCAAACTTCACTTGTCCACACTGAAAATATTGTTTTCAATTTATTACACTGAATTCAGACTGCTGTGATGTGCCCATTGTGTAGGCTCATGCCCTGATAATAATAAAACTAAAATTAATTGTACAGCCTTAGGACAGCAATAGCATAGCTGCAATTAAAAAGAACTTGCTTCTTCTGGAAAAGTTTAAAATATGTGAAGAAAACCGTTAAAAAGCTTCATGTCACTTGGTGCAGTTTTCTTTGACTTGTACACTGAGCCGTGTGTCAGTTTTCTTTGTGAGATTAGACGTTCAAAGGAGCGATGGCGTCCTTACGTAACATTACTATGAGCAGGAAGGTGATGCAGTGGCTTATCAAAGGTGCACAGAAAGATAAAAATAGCATGTAATTATGTAATAAGAAGTGTGTTTATCACAGATGATAATACATTAAAACATCATGCTGACAGCCCTGATGGACAGACTTTAGATAAAATAGATTATCGGCAACACAGTGGGCAATTAAATAGTTTTTGGGGAGCGCAGTATTGAATGAATGCTTTGAGAGGAAATGTCACCTGGTCTGATGCTTAATAAAAAGATGTTAAAATTTGGCCGTGGATTTAATATTTCTTTATTGTCATCCAAACTAAATACTAACAGTACTCAGTAGAACAAAAGTACGCTGCATCTGGCTAAAGACACCAAGATTAGAATGAATAATTATTTACACAATTTTATAAAGAAATGTTTATGTACAATGAAGTAGTGTGAAATGCTAGAGTCATAGAATTGAGTTTTAGTGCAGGGATTACAGTATGTAATTTAAAGTTCAGTGTAGACTGCAATGAAAGTGCAAACAGCTTCATTCAGAATACACATGTCTATGCAAATATACATGTTAAGGCAGCACAGGAGTTTGCTTGCAGTGTTTGATGACTGGGTTTCAAACTATTTCAAGCTGAAAGATTTTGGAGAAAGGATTTAGGACTTTGTTTGGTTTTATAAATGCAGCAACTCACAGTTTGACTTTACATTCCTCTGTTTTAAAATCCGGTGGACTGAAAAACAAAAGAGAAAGAAATCAATGATTCCCTGCATGCACAAGTTCTTTAATCTTGCAGTGCAGCTGGATCCTCCTGATTCATTGTCTATAATCAGGCAGCTCCATCTCTCCAAACTCAAATCTAGTCCTTTACAGCAGGAAGAGGAATGGGGGCAAGATGACAGAGATTAGCATAGATGCTAACAGCCTCAGTGGTAGTTTTGTGAGATCTGGGCAACAACAATACTGTTAGCATTTCTGAATAGAGAAGATATTTTTTGCCTCTCATTGTTTTGGTTAGCCTGTAATGTATGTGATTGGCAGAACGATCGCCCAATCACCTGCTGTTAAAGGTTCTGCCCTCCCCAAGCACTTTCTCTGGGCTCTTTCCCAGGTGAACTAGTGAGGTATACTGAACAGGTGTGTCAGGTTACAAATTCTGTGAATCTTAAAAGACGGTGTTCCCCTTAAAAGATTTTTTTTCATTTTAATGTTAAAGAATTTGCTTCTGTATTTTGAAATGTATGCACCAGAAGCACTGAAAGACTGAATTAAACATTACTTTTAAGCTTTTGATTTTTGCTCCGTATTTCCCAGCACTACCTCACAGACAATTCTATAGCTTTATCTTCTCCTATACGCTCCTTTTGTTGGTCCTCTATCAGACGTCCTTTGTGTTGTTATCGTGATTCTCTCTCCCTCTGCCAGACGGCCGGCTGTGTGAGCTTTCTGCTGCTCCTCTAATGTCATTGTCGCTCTTTGTTACAGTAAAAATGTGCTTTAAATGCTGGAGAAGTCGACTTCTGCATTCCTGTAAACACAAATAAGTGCTTTTTATGCTGTAGTTCCACTTATTCTGCACTTTCCAGCCGCTCCTTCCATTATGAAGTTTTAAGCAAAGGCTGTTTTTGCACCTTCAGGGTGATAATGCAGGGTGTTAGTGTGACAGTAAGTGGCCTGATTCGTCTCCGTCTCTCTGCTCCTCTTTCTTATGCAAAAATGGATGCAGTGCAGAAAAAATGGGTCAAAGGAGGTGAATTCAGTGCAGGAATAAAGACGAGGTTTGAGTTTGAATTTCTTTATTTATCATGAGTTTGACAAACATAATAAGCCATCCTTTATTTTGCTCTATCTCTTGTTGGACGTCATCCAGCATTTTAATGTGTCGACTCTTCCTTAACTCTGAACTTTATTGCCTGCAGGACGACTCTTAAAGTGGATGTCAGTTTGATTTGTTGTTATGAAAGCAGTAAACTTTAACGGCTTTCTTCACAGCTTCCTCTTGTCTATAAAATCATTTGCTGCTGTATTTAGGCTGTGTTTTAAAGTAAACACGCTGGAGTCGCTCCTGTGTGTCGTGCCGTCCGTGCAGCTGCTTGCTTTGCACATGATCACCTTTTGTCTGTTTAGTCTCGCTCGCTGCAGCTGCTCATGCATCACATCCTGTGATTTTGTGAGATTTGTATATGGCTCCAGATACATTTGGTATTCAGCCTGTAAGAGCTTGAGCAAATTTGCTTCTTCCTGTTTTGTGTTGTTGACTGAACAGCTTTGGGCGTCGCTGCGTTGTTTGGACAAAACAAAGAATTTAAAGATTGTGATCTTGGCTGAACAGACCAGCTTAGAAAGCCTCAGGGCAGAGAAAACAGCCACAGGATCCTCGTATTCTTTGAGTTTCTTCTACTCTTATGCAACATGTTTGTGTTCTGTCATTGCTGGGAAAACTCTTGGCAGCAGATTTGTCGCCAGATGTGGAAAACACCGAAGGAATGTGCAGCAGATGTTGGTCTGCATCACAAAAGCACAAAATGAAGCAAAATGTGACGTGAGGTTGTGGACATTTTCTATTGGCATCCATTTTGGGCATTTGCATACCAAGTTGGTCACCCTTCAGTCCCAAGCTGCACCCTGTGGTGAAATCAGTCTGACGTATGGGTGCTTGAGAATCAGAATCAGCATACTTTAATAATCTCCAAGGGAAAATTCAGTTGTTTCAGTTGCTCTTATACACAGTACAGCAGTAGGAATATCAAATAAAGACATTAAAATAGATAAGAACATAAAAATATAAGTAAAACATTAAGAAAGCAGGTTGCAACATGCAGAATTTCTAAGTTATACTTCAAATTCCTCATGATGGAAAAATAAATAAAATAAGTAAGTGAGACTATGAACAAGGCCAAGGAATTTACACTATTAACATTACCAATAAAGCTGCAGTTCCTAAAGTGTTCACTTCAGGCTTGTTGCAGAGGCAGCTCATTCACTCTTCATGCTATTTTTTTTTTTTTTAAAAGCAGAAATGATAATGTTTGCAAACTGGATTTGGTCTGAATGGTTTTTGTTTTGTTGAATTTCTTTCTTTTACTTTTGGACTCCACTTTAAATTCTATTCAGAACTCAGGTTTTGCAAAAAAATGGGGGCTTGAATAGTAAAACTGGAAACATGGAAGATATTTTGGGCCTTTTAGTCCTAATTGGTAGTGGATAGACAGTGCATGAATTCAGGAAGGGGCAGAGAGAGTAGGGGAAGACACACAGGCTGAAAGGCCTCTGGCAGGATTTGCACCAGGCCGCCTGCACAAGGCAAGAGCCTTCTTATAACTTCTTGTTGACCGTTTGTTGCAAATCGCCTCAATCCATCTCCAGTCTGAATGCAGTGGAAACTGCATATTTTTCCCTCTAAAGCCTGATTTTGCATACTCCACACATACCAAAGATGGTATTGGAAGCATTTTGGAGAGTGAACTGCATTCAGTTCATGAAAGACTGAGTGTTGGTCTGGCAGGCTGCATGGATTTTGGCTGCTTATTTCAGGAAATTGTCCACATTTGAGGTAAATTGTGCTGAAATAAAAAATATGTTCCAGCTCATCGTTTGCTTCTAATGAAGGTATACAGGAATAGGCTACATGTGGTGAAAATTGTAAGTTATTTGCAGATTTTGGTTTGTTGGGTTTTCACTTCATTAGGTAATGATGTATACAGTAATGTAAAAGGCTTTTTCATGCACTAATGCGAGGGGAACCGGCAAATTTAGGTGCAATATATGCATGCACATAACTGTGTAAACATGTTAGGCTGTAGATGATCAAATATCAATCAGTCAATCACTTTAGGAGGCAGAGAAGTTACTGAGAAAATGTTGAAAATCAGTAACAATATTAATCTTAAACTTTAACAACTAACCAGCCTAACTTTATTTTATATTTATTCTTGTCTGTTGATTCTTGGTTTTATGGCTTTGACTTTTTGCCTTGTTTCTTTGATTTGATATTTCTATCAATTATCTTGATTTATCATTTCTTTTACTTTAGTTATTCAGGTATGAATTGGCCTCTAAATCCATCTTGACATCATATGTGATGTTATTGTTATAACAGAGGTCCATTTACTAAGTAGCATTCCACTGTTATAATAATATCTCCAGGTAGGATGTCAAGATGGATGTGGAGACTAATGCACACCAGAATAACAAAAGTACAAGAGGCGATTAATTCAGATGGTTAATGAAAATATCAAAGAAAAGAAACAAAAGAAAGGCAAAGCAATAAAAGCAAGAATCAACAGACAGGAATAAATGAAAAGCTAGGAGACATTAAACCATGTTTGTGAAATAGATTAAAAAAGGGCCACTGATTCAGGCAAATTTGTAGCTGAAGATTATTTCGTTTGCACAAAAGAGGCCAAATTCACGTCAATTGGGACCGTCGTTTGCATTTGGTGTGAGCACAGCTTCAGGTTTGCTGCTTTGAAATGCCCAAAACAAATTCAGTGTTAACTAGAAAGCACTCAGAGATCCAAACCTCCATCAAGGTAGCTCACATATTGCTGTTACATCAATAAGCAATAGTTTCATGATAAAGTTACCATCATGATATGATTCATGACGCTGAAAACCCACACCTAGCACTCAGAATCATGTTGATATCATTACTAGTTAGACAGTTATTGAGCAAAAACGATCATTCGCTAATGGTGGTTTTCTGGATCACCACCAAAATCTGATCATTTTTAATTTGGGCCATTACCAACCTCTCCTGAAATGTTAGCAAAATCCGTCCAGTAGTTTTTGCGTAATATTGCTAACAAACAAACAAACACATGCCGGCAAAAACATAACCCCCTGGCTGAGGTATTATTGATTGTGGGTGGCACGGTGGTGCAGCGGGTAGCACACGTGCAACACACCGAGAAGGTTGCTGGTTCGATCTTTCTGTGTGGAGTTTGCACGTTCTTCCCGTGCATGTGTGGGTTCTCTCCGGGCACTCTGGCTTCTTCCCACAGACCAAAAACATGCTCGTTTGGTTAATTGGTGACTCCAAGTTGCCCGTATGTGTGAGTGTTGGTTGTCTGTCTCTCTATGTGGCCCTGTGATTGGTTGGCGACTGGTTCAGGGTGAACCCCGCCTCTTGCCCAGTGTCAGCAGGGATAGGCTCCAGCCCCTCGCGACCCTTGAAGGGATTAGTGGTATAGATGATGGATGGATGATGATAGTGATAATATGATCTTAAGGATTTTAATGCCAGTTGAAAACATTCTGATGAGGTCCTGCATCAGTATTAATACCAAAGGCTGTTGTGTCATTTATATGGAGTCAGTAAGACCTGAGCTGTGTTTATGGAGCCTAATATCCCCGTAAACTGCCTTATTAGACGTGAATGCAATCATTTGAACACCCTATCAGTAAACTCTGGCCTGATCAGATTGATTAATGACAGGATTTAGGAGGGTTGATGTAAACCTTTGATAATCCATCCACCAGGAAAGCATTAGAGCCTAATAACCACATAAACGGATAATCTGATTGTGTCTCCGTGGAATGAATTTATCCTCTCTGCCGCCCGCTGGGGTTACGTCAGGTGATATGAAGGAATTTCCTCCAAGGACAGACGGTAAACAAGATCCGTCTGAGGCTGATACAGTCACAGTTTTGTCCATGTTTTTGAGCATTTTTATGGATAAGAGGCTTGGATATTACCTTGTTTTGTCTTTGTGTGCTTTAAAACATTGTTAATTTCTCTGGATTTACTTCTCTGCTGGTGGTCGAAGTCAAAATGGACTCAGTAAAAAGTGAATTTATCCACTGTTGTGTTTGTGTGTTTGGTGTCTTCAGTCTTTAAAGTGCAGCAGAGATCAGTGTTGGTGACTCAGGAGGAGACGACAGAGAAAAAGGAACAAACAGCTCCACAGGTTGGAGCATCAACAACAACATGGCGAAGGATTCAGAGGGCAAGAAGTTCACATAAACATTAGAGTTCAGTCTGGCATCATTTATAAGAGATAAAGCAGTGAACTCCATACTGAACATGTTTACTCCAGAGGCCTTGGAATGCTGCGTTTTTATTCAAACAACATCAGGATGAATTCATGAGCTGCTTATTCATTGGCGAGTGATGTGTAAGCATGTCAGTGAGCAAGGATGGATGGTGCAGCTGTGAGAGAGCGGAAAATAAGTCCAGCCGGGTGGATTTTTAGTGAGTTTAGAGTTTGAGATCACTAATGTGGGAAGAAAGAAGCTGGAGTGACCCTGAAATGCCTCCATTCTCGGAAAAAATCTCAGGTTTGCAGTCCAAATGGCAGCATTCTCACCTGGAAAAATAAATCAGACTGAACTTAATGGGTTTGAATGTGAGAGGAAATCTTCAGGAAACATTTCGTACCTTCAGATAAAGTCAAAAATCAACCTCCAGATGGGAAGCTGCTTCTTATATGTGGAAAATCTGCAGAGGCTCATCATGTTACATAAAAAGCTTTATAATCATGCAGAAACTTCAATAAATTGGATAAAAACTAAAAGTTGAAAAGTACACTCATGGTCATTTATTCTTAGTGCAAAGATTCAACAAGGTGCTGAAACATCCCTCAGAGATTCTGGTCCATGTCGACATGATGGCATTTCGCAGTTGCTGCAGATTTGAGAATCTTTCTGCTCCACCACATCCCAAAGGTGCTCTACTGGATCGAGATCTGCTGACTGAGGCCAGTGGAGAACAGTGAACTCATTGTCATATTGAAGAAACCAGTTTGAGATGATTGAGCTTTGAGGATATGGATGTGAATTAATCAGGTTTCATTAATACCAATGCCATTATTGATCCTGCTTATCTACCCAATTCTTTATCGATTCTTGATGATTTTCAATAGTTGGCCTGTAGGTTTTCAGTGGCAACAATATCAAAAACATGACACTCCTGATTCAAGTTGGATTGTCTAAGTTGCAAATTAGATTTGTCACTGGGAACTAAATAAGTAGTAATATTTGAAGCTCAGTGTGGCCACCCCCCCATCCCATCCATCATCTGTACTTCCTGTCCCTGTTGCAGTCTCAGGGGAAAGTATGTCCCCACTCCAACCGAAATCCTCGTCTGTTAACTAAATCATTTTGCATTCACAAAAAAAGCGTTTCCCCTCAGAATAAACGCCCCTCAGAGAGCAAACCCTCAGCCTCCTCTCCATTCTGTGTGTGAAATAGTTTCAGTAAAAACGCTGCGTGGAAAAAAGCTGACGGTCTCCTGGGTCGACTCTGGCACGACGCTCTGCAGAGTATTTGTTTACTTCAGGTTGAAAAATAAGTAAACAGACTGAGCCTCATGTCAGAGAGTCTCAGAGCTTCCTGTCACTTCCTGTTTGGTTTTGCTAAACCTCGCCACTTCTCCTTCTAACGCTTATCTCTACACGGAAACATGCTCTTGATTAAAACTTCAGATACTGCGGCAGAAAGTGCACGCTATCGACAGAGCTCCATTAGCATGAGATCTTTTGTTAGCATAAGATTAAAACAGCAGCAAGAGACACCGAGGAGACACTGAGGCTTCAGACGGAGTAAGTGCTGCACGTTAGACCTTCCTCGTACCTACAACTGACAGAATAAAGACTTCCTCCTGGCAGTTTTTGCCTTCACATGGTATTCAATTTTAGATGGCTAAGTGGAGCCGTGGGTCAGGAAGCAGGTCTGGGGTGTTTTTGTGGAGGTGTGATTGTGTGAAGATGTGGACTGGATTCAGGGGAAATTGAAGTGAATGGCTCTCACATCCAAAAAAACTTGAGTGCTGGGTGTTGGATAAAGCAGGTCTGCACGCCAGAAGCTGCTCTGAAAGCCACTTTAGTGAAGATTGTATGAGGAAATGCTTGGACCTGAGACGTCACATCTGTGGAGATAAAAAAACGATTCATGTAGGAAGTCTTCATCATGCCTGAGATTCAGAACCGATTTATACTGTAAAAGAAATTGTCATAATGATGCTTGTCCTCTTAAGCGGGGTACACACATAAAGATTATCGGGCTGTTTTTGTCCTGACCTTCTCCCTTCCCGACCAAGGACAGCACACTCCAGATTATCTTCTGTTTTCTAAGATTATCCTAACAGATTATCCTGTGGTCTGAGATGTGTTAAGAGTGAATTTGTCCCAATAATCGGCTCCGTAACAGGGTTGGGCTGACAATCAGAATACTTAACTTGTTCAGCATTTACATTCAAAAATCTTCACGCGTGGGGAAAGCCGACCACTCCTAGGTCATGACTTTGTGAATTGTGACGTGAATGTAGCCAATCAAGAAGCCAGCTGACTGAGGAACAAGGAAGCAGGTGTAAATAAAAACAAACATGGCCGACCTGAAACATAGAGACCAAGACCCCCATCATTCCCTCTTCTCATATGTCCTCTTCCGTGTTGTGTTTTCCGGTTGTTGCTATGTTTCTTCTTCTTGTTTTTTGTTAGATCAGGTTTGATCAGATTTCTGTCTTGGAGGACTAGATTCTGGATCAGTGGTGGGACAGAATGGTTCTGTGTGTGGTGTGCTGTGTTGAGATTATCGGAGCACACCACACACAATACGATAAAAACTGTTCAGTGCCTGATTTTTTATCTTCATGTGTGGAGGTCTCTAACAGATAAAACATCTCTTCAGATTTAGAAAATCCTTATGTGTGGACGCTGCTTGTTCTGTTTGTCTGCATGGTCCTCCATAGTTCACAGTTGTAGAGAGGTGCTTGCTGGTATTAGCTGGTCAAGCTGCTAAAGTTAGCCCATTAGCTCATTGCATCCATGATGTTTCTGGATTAAACAGCAAAGAAAAATCCAGCCTGTCCCTCCGTCATTCAAACAAGTGTGAGGGTGCATTTTGGATTCTGCAATGTCCCAGAGCTTGACATGGCATAAATGCTAACTGAACTTGAGCTTATAAAGGGCTTTTTTAGTCTCTGATGACTCGAAACAGCTTTTCACCACAGGCCATATCTACACATTCATACACATTCACTTACTGATGGTTGGAGTTTCTATGCTAGTTGTATATCAGTATCAGCTAACACATTCTCCCCCTTTCGTGCCCATTTACGTGCCACTGACACAGCAGTGGAAGCAGCTTGCAGTAAATGTCTTGCTCAAGGACTCATTGCCATGTGAAAGCCGGAGCTGGGCTCAAACCTGCAACCT
Source organism: Cetoscarus ocellatus (assembly GCA_037902135.1). NCBI lineage: Eukaryota > Metazoa > Chordata > Actinopteri > Labriformes > Labridae > Cetoscarus > Cetoscarus ocellatus. The sequence goes on from JBAMNC010001517.1 coordinate 16,211, forward strand.
TCCCTGATGAGCAAGGGCACTATCAGACTGTGCCACCATGACGCCAAGGGTCAGGAGTTTTAGTGATCTTTGGCAAAGGCACAACATAAATTAATGTTGTGATCTTTGTTTTGTAATTTCCAGGGCTTCAATTTGTACTCATTTTAAATGTGTTTAAAGAATATTACACATTTTTTGCATAAACAAAGAGTAAAAACTGGTGCTTATGAAAAGTTTGTTCATTCAAACATGGCTGCCTCTTAACAATAAAACATCCCAAAAAGTATTGGTTTGCTTATTATGCCCAAGAAAAGTCGCCGATTATATTTTAAAAAGGTAGTCAAGGGTAAATTATAGTTACTCCTACAAAATTAATCATTAAAACCAAATGAATGCAAAAAATGTAGTCAAATGTTGATTTAAAGAGCCCATAATGTGCTTTTTTCAGTTTGGTGGAGGTTTGCATGCTTGTAGCACTTCTAGTAATTATATCAGTGAAATAAGAACAGCCATATTGTCACCTTCTGTTTGGCGTTATGACTGTTTTCCTTTATATTCTTGCCTGTATGTGACACCTGTTATTGAAGGACACCACTTGAGGGTGCAAAAGACCTCAGGCCGTATGTAACTACCTGTTGTGTCAGAAGTAAACTGCAAACATGGTGTAATTCTGAGACTAATAGCAATAAATAAACGCCAAAAATCAAAATCATCATCAAATATTTGTTGAAAACTGATAACCAGTAGTCAGACCTCGCCATCAGCATCGTCTGAACTCTGTTTTTATGATATTTTCCACCGTCTGAACAGTATCCTCGAAGCATCAAAAAAGCAGAGGGTGACCCCTTCAGTGCTTCATTTTTATTAATCAGTGTATCAAAGATCGTTAGTTATATACCAGAAAATTCAGCCAAGGAAACCAAGCTAACACGAACAAAGTCAGCCATAGCTTCAACTCTAAGTCACCAATGTACACGGTCACCACTTGAATTCTTACACTGAACACTGAATTCTTACACAGACATGTTTGTGTCTGTTCCTGCTGCTGTGATCAATCTCTCATCCCTCTGCCTCACACTCATCCTACTGACTGCAGCTCCAGTCTGTGTTGCATTAATTCTGGATGACGTGCTTAACCGACACGCTGAATCAACGCAGGGGATGAATGGAGGCCATCATGTGTATACTTCCGCGTAGCTAACAGCAAGTATATCTCCAGTGTTAAAGTGAAAATACTGCAAGTCACTCACTCATACTGAACAGTCAATATTTTGTTTAGAATTGTTGAATCTCTGCTAATGACCTTGACCCATTAATATTGTCCTTGAGCTGTAGCAAGTTATCTGCCATCCAGGACAGGACATCTAAAAAACAGTTTGGCCCAGTATCATCAGGAGACACGGAGATATATATCTGGTATCATGAAGATTAAAAAGCATGTTACCTAAGATTGAACCCAAATAGATAGATAGATAAACTTTATTGTCCCTTGCAGGGTATTTGTCTTAGACAGCAGTGCTACTAGCTAAGGGCACGATATACATAAAAATCACTAGATGACATAAAAAAGTTACATAAGCAAAAGTCAGGACAAGTATGGTCAGTAGTTAGTGCACAAGAACATTAACGTGCACAGCGGTGAAAAAAGCAGAGGAAGTAAGTAGAAAAAATGGTTGAATAACGAAAAGAATAATGAAGCAATAGATAAAAGCAGGATAACAGTAACAGATAAGAGACTGGTGGCAGTAAAATTAATTGAAAAATATATAAAATATTATAAAATAATTGCAGGAGAATTACTCAGGCTGTTTGTTAAGAAGAGATATGGATGTAGTGGTTTGTTTTGTGTTTGCTTGCTCTGTATCGTCTCCCAGAGGCAGAAGTTGTTATTCTAGAGAAAGAATATGATAAGGATTATTAAGAATTTTATGCACCTGGTTAAGAACAACACTATCGAAGGCAGACTGGAGGGAAGGGTGATATTTTTGACCTATCACCTTCACAGCAGATTTCATCAGTTCATAGATGAAATGTCACTGTCACTGTCCTTCATACAGTCTTGGAGATTTTCAAACTCTGAATTATTCTACGCAAAAACAACAGAAGAGACATTTTGGCCTTTTCTGAAGGATCAAAAATCTAGAATTGACTGCAGCTTTAACTTAAGAGAGACAAAAACAATGTCAGTGTGTAAAACTAAATCAATAAGGTGAAACTCGCGACACAAATTACCCACGGTCCCGTAAAGGCCGCTTTCTCCCAACAGATGGGAACCAATTAGCCACCTGACTCCCAGAAAACACTTGGGCAGCCGAGTGGAGCCAAATGCAAATGAAGCAGAGGGAGAGGTGGACGCAGACCCTCTGATGTCCTGGGAGAGGAGAAAATTAATGAAGGAGGGAGTGGTGGGGCAGATTTGGAAAATGAAAGAGGGAATAAAGAGGGAGATGATTTATTGAGGGCGTGCAGGGTCGGACTGAAGGTCTCCGAAGAGGTTACGGATCCAACGAGCGGAGAGTGAGAGTGTCTGTTGATGGAGAATGTCTTGTCTGATCCTGCAGGCGGAGAATCCTCCATCAGGATACTTCAGCATCAGATCCACATTCAGTTTGAGGCTAACGGTGAATCTTCTTAATGAGCATCATGTCATGTTTGTTTAACTGATTCACTGAGGAGACCACAGAGGCAGAATATCAACACTCATTCACTAATGTGGGGACACAAAGCTGCGAACCGAACTCCACTCATGTCTGAACAACTCCCCAAGAAAACATTGGTGAGGGCAAACCAGATATTTGACCCGGGGGTCTTACAATGAAAGTGAAAGCACAGCCGTGAGACGAGAAGAGGGGCAGGAGAGGGGACTAGAGCCTGGTGGTTGTAGCAGTGGTTGGCCTCTTTCCAGTTTAACTTTCATTTTCCTGTGCTTAACGTGGTTGTTAGCTACTTCTGTCGAGTCGTGATATGTGAGTATTACTTAAAACAGTGTCCCCAACCACCAGTGTTAATTTTGTTGACTAATTATTTTGTCAACAACCTTTTTTCCCCTGACGAAAACTAGACAGTAACTAATATAAACAAGTGCACATGGACAAAAACTCAAACTAAATTAACTGACATTACACTTCATATTTTAGTCGACAAAATTTACAGTAGATTTCATCGACTAAAATGTTGTGAAATTTCATCAGCTAAAACTAGACCAAAATTAAAACAATGTTGATGACTAAACTATGACTAAAACTAAAAGAAAATTTTGGACTCCACTGTTTGTCCGGTGGAGTCCAAAAGTATGATCATGTGAGGATGCTGGGAAAATGTGTTTGGGAAACTGTAGCTGCTCGTCATTGTGAGTGGGCTGTTGTGGCAAGGAGACCAGTTTCTGATCTTGACACAGGACCCCTAAATTTTAGGTCCTCAAACATCTTAGAAGTAAAATTTCTAAGTGTTCTGCATCATGCAGTTTGACTTCTACTTACCATTGATAACATTGTCTAAGTTGCATTGAACAACTGCTGGACAACTGATTTGAAGAAAATCCTGAATGGAATTGAAATTGCAATATCTGCCAGAAAAATCTTAATTAGACTTTTTCCTGAAATCGTTTACCCCTACGGCAGGGAGCACAATAAACATGTTATCAATCAATGTAATTCATCAGTGATTTTGTCACAATATTTTGTATCAATGAATCTTTGCATCTTTTACAATAAGCAGTCTTTTTACCCAACATTCAGCTGTGCATTAACATTATCTATATCATTAATATTGCCTTCCTCTATATCTTCTATGGATGTATCTAAAATGGGATCTATTTCCCGGCCCTCATCATACCCCTGCACTGCCTCCATTATAATTTATTCCTATGAAAACTGCCACATTATGCGGATGCCTGTCTTCAGCTGTTGCAGGTCTTGCGGCTAAATCTCCGGGGGAATATGTCGCCTTATATCACCTACACTCTCCAATATTTACTCGGCTTTATCTAACAGCTGCCTCCCGCCTGGTGGGAGCAGTCGGAGGGGATGGAGGTAAACATTGCCTTTTGAGTTTGTTCGAGGCGCGGGGCTTTAGACGCGTTCAAAGCTTTGAATCTGTTCTCAGGAGCGCAAACTTGTCCTGGCATCTTATTCCAGCCTCCTTTTTACTCCGTCTCTCTGACTTTGAAGGGATGTGAGAGATTTGGATTGTGATGCCACGGGTGTGTTTTTCAAAAGGGTTGCAGCTTTATTCTGTGTCAAATTGGAAAAGGCGGCTTATTTGCTCTAAGTCCCTCACAGGTTTGGGATTAGCCTTTGGGTTCTGTTGCTGTGAAAACACAGGTGCTACAAATTTTGTGACTTTTCATGGTGTCAAAGGAGTTCAGAGATTTGTTATTGAGCTTTCTTTAATTTAAGCAGATGAACGATTCACGGCTAAACCTGTTCTACTCAGAAAGAGTAGAAAGAGACCATCTTTAAGGCTGATAGGTTGGAAACATTTGGATCTAGAAGTGCTGTAAAAGCAGAAACCTCAGCCTAGGTATGTCTGACATTGTTAGCCGAGTTAATATCAAAAATTAGAAAAATGCCCTATTGTGTGAAGTTAAATCCATTAGAAGTTAAGCGCAGAGCCCTAAATGAGGTATAAATGATTTTGAGAAAACGATGTAACCAGATTTGGCTCGACAAAGAGCATCGTGGAGGTCAGATGTCGATGAGGAGGTCTGGCTCATTCACCCTGAAGTCTGAGCTGGAGGTCAGGGCCGAGCGCCAGTCAGTTGTCCACATCAAACTGGGACGAAGAGAAGACACCGTCATGTTTGGACACGCCAAAGACAAACACAAAGTGAAAGAGGACCACGCTCATGATCATAACTGTTTACTGTAGAGTCATAGGAGGAGAGATGTGACCCTGCCTGACCTGAGGCCGGACTTCTTTTAAGTTTGCTACCTTACTAACAGTGTTAATTTTGTTGACTATTGATTTCGTCATAGTTTTCGTCAACAACCTTTTTTCCCCTGACAAAAACTCAAACTAAATTAACTTGATTTTCATCAACAAATAAAACTAGACTAAAATGTTTGACAGAGACTTAATCCAATCAGACCTAATTTGGTCATGTAGAAAGTAGGGACAAGTTAGGAATATATCCAATCACAGCTACTTTGGTTGTGTGGAAAGGTTGGATGAGTTAAGAGGGACATCCAATCACAGCTGCCTTAGCTTGGTGGTGGTGGGATAAGTTGTGGAGCGATCCAATCAGAGCTCCTCTCTTTATGAATTGATATATTTATTTACTAGCATTCAATAAAGGGTTATTAGATGTTTGATTTTATCCAAGTGTAAAACATGACTTCAGAAATTCAAGGAAACATAAAAAATGTCTTACCCTTTACACTTCATATTTTAGTTGACTAAATTTACAGCAGATTTCATCGACTAAAACTAGACTAAAATGAAAACAATTTAGATGACTAAATTATGACTAAAACTAAAAGATATTTTAGGCAAAAGACTAAAACTAAAACTAAGTTAAAAAGTGTCAAAATTAACACTGGTTACTAAGAGGAAGAAGAGGCGAAATCAAATCTCTGAATTTATTCAATTAAGTTTCAGGATGATGAAAAATGAAGCAGTAATCCCTGCTCTAGGATGCTTCATCACTCTGTCTGTATTTTTACATTTGCATTCATAGTCGTCATCACTGAGAGCTGTGGATGATGAATCTATTTATGTCTCTCTCTCAGAGCTTCCTGACAGTGACGGGGTGCTGCTGTTGACCTTCTGTAATGAGTTTAGGTGTGCGTGCGTGCCGGCGGGGGTTCCTCCTCTTCCTCGGCTCGATCACAGGACTGAACTGAAATACACGCCTGCATCACTTGGCTAGATTCAATTTGCTGTAATAAAAAAAAGGAAGGTGGTGAAATGAGAAGCTTTAAAGTGGCAATCAGGAGAAGATGACATGTGGTGGACCTCCAAGGTTATTGAGACTGTTTGAGGACACCACACGAGCAGACGTGGTCCTGCTTTAGTTCTCTGTATCAGCGTTTTCACCGTGTTTCTCCTTCCTGCTGCCCGACGCTTCAATTGTTCAGCCTCTCTATCTAAAATGAGGCTTACGTGCGTGAAAACAGGCGTATTTACACCCTGCATGACCGCCCATCCGTCCTTAACCACGTTATTTAGAGTCGTGAACCTCTACCTTCTGCCTCAGGACTCCTGAAAAGGATCCAATTTGAATCAATCATCGTCTCGACGGGGCTCCGGTTGTTTTGTGGTCGTCTCCTCAGATGATAGATGCCGTTATTTTCCATAGCAGGATGGATTGTAAAGGGTGACGGATGGTGATGGCTAATGCATCCTGTGTTGTCATTTTAAAATCATTCACCGTGCATTCAACATGCATTAAGTCACATAAAAGAGGAAGACTTGGACCTGCAGGAGCTGCACATGACGCTGAGTGATTATGGGGTCGAAAGTTGTTGTGTCCGTCTTTGGAGTGGAGGAAGGCAGTGTTGTAAAGTTGGCTGCGACACGAAATGAAAGAGGAAACACTGATGTGCACTCGAGGGCGGGATGAAAATAAGGGTCACAGTTTATCGCTAAAACATTAAGAACAGTTGACTCCAACAGCATCTTTTTCTTCAGTGTGACATTTTTACCTGACATGTTAAACCTAGCGTTGCCTTAAAGTAGACGCTGGCCTTGCAGTGCTAACAAACAAACAGACAAACAGATAAACACACAAACATATGCCGGCAAAACATAACCTCCTTGGCAAAGGTAATGAAAAACAAATATCAACACCAAAAACTTCTCTATAGAAAGGTCATTTTTGCTCCACTTCTGACATGAGAGTTTGTTATTCGAAGTTACTCAGGTTTTGGTTTTTACAGCGCAGCAGTAGCATCTGAAAGGCTTGTAATGAATGTGATTGACAGAATGATCGACTAGTCACCTGACGCATACTTGAAAGTGTTTGCCCATTCCCAAACACTTTCTATGTGCTGTTGTCCAGATGGACTAGAGAAATATATTTAACGGTCCGTCGACGTATCTGGTTTAGGGATGGGAATTGAAAACCAGTTCCAGCTGAGAATCGATAACAACTCCCTCAAGAATCGATCTCATGAGTCTTTTTGCTTATCAATTCCTTCCACTTTGTTCTGCTCCTTTGCAAATGAAGGAGGCCCAGCTCTCATCAGAAACAACAACAAAGAAGTCTAAAATCATGGCAGACGGGGAGCAGATGTGGTCAAAATTGTTGCTTCGTTTTTTATTTAATTTTTTAATTATAGTTGGGCATATTTAAGCCTTCACTGGTAGGAGAGAGAGAGTGACAGTGGATAGGCCTGGTTGCTTACCACTTCCCCCTTGTGTCTTAACTTTTGACAACAACATGTTCATTGTACAAGTGTCCCATGTTTGACATTACTGCCACTGAAAACCTGTTTAGGCCAACTCTTTTCATCACAGAGCATCAGCAGGAATTGATAAAGGAGTCGGATCGATAGGTAGAATCATTAATGGCATTGGCATCAATAAAGGCTTATCAGTTCCCATCCCTAGTCAGGTTAAGTTGACCCTTCTGCAATGATAACAACAATTTTACATATTGATGCACTGATGTTAAGCCAATAAATTTGCACCCTGCTGACCACTGGCAAGAATCCAAGCGTGAAGCCCTTCTACAGTATCAATCAATAATTCTGTTGTAAGCCCAGCTTTACACGGTAAATTCTGTAAAAAATAAATAAGTATGGATACTAAAGTGCAAGGAAACCTCATTTTCTAATTCCTCTTCTGCAGCCTGAAACATGATATTGATCTTAATCTCAGATTATTTATGACAAAGAAAAGAGAAAATCAAATCTAATGGATTTAAACACGACTGGGGTGTAATTCAAGCATTTCAATGAAATTTGTTGATATCTATGAACATTTTTTTATTTTATTTGTCAGGGTCCTTGTACAGGAAAAGCAAACTCATCAGAGTAGAGATGCTTTGCACCAGATTGTTGCTTTCTAGCTCATTTCCATCTGCAGTCCCTGTGGCAGGTAAGAGAGAAATTAAGGTATAAATATAAAGTGCATTTACAGTTCAGGAAGTGCATAAAATCATAGAAAAATACATTTTTGGTCATAGAAAGTGCATACATTCAATTATAGTGCAAAGACAAAGACTTAAAACAGAAGAATACACTCACTTACACTCAAAGGCATAGAAATATGATTATTAGACTAGTAAATGCTGACAGGCTTGGTTTCTAATAATCCAGTTTTTTGTTTCTCTGGAGCAGACTCTATAGCTTGTGTTGGTCTTTTGTTCAGTCGGGAGCTTGTTCCATTCTTTTATGAGAAAGCTGATTGTTTCAAGGCCTGAAACTGTCATTGAAAAGGGACTTTATTAAATTGGACATAATCCTTTGTAAAATGTCCCCCGTGTGAACATCCCTCTCTCATTCTTTGTCTTCCCTCTGGTCCATTCTTTCTTCAGCGCCTTAAAACACTTGAATGGAAATAGTTTGATGTGTGGTTATGAGAAACAAACTGAGGGCCGGCTCCAGCATTCAGTGCATGAGTGAGCAATCACAGAAAAAGACCTTGCTGCAGGCCTCTTGAAATCAGCGTGGTCTGTGGCCGTGCCAGCTGCAGCGAGCGTCGCTGATTATATCATTGTGTGCCATCCAAAACACAGCTGCACGAACAACACTGCAGACCAAAAAGACTTGTTATTAAGCTTTTTACACGTTGTCTTCAGATCGGTACAGTGGCGAAGGCTCAGCTGGTTTCTGTTTCACTGTCCTGACGCACAGAAACGCTCCGTGTGAAAGTGTCTCCGTGGGCGTGGATGTTTTCTGTGCAGTCTTCAGGATGAAGGTCTCGGCTCCCCAGAGACGCCTGCAGTCTGGTGTCAGACACGCGTCATTGAGCGCTCCTGCGAGATGCCACCACACCTCACTACTCCTGGTTTTCGACTGTTTTTTTACACCTCAAAAAGGCACCTGAGGATCCATCTGAGTCTGTCACAGTGACGACAAAAAGGTCAGGTGTGGAGCGAGGGAGGAGGAGGTGTGTCTCACAGCGAGGGCTGATTTTTAGATGCAGAACAGAGCATAAAAATGTGTTTAAATAAAAAGACTTATAGAATTTTAGCTTGATCAGAATTACAACAAACAGGGGTGCTGGTTTGGCGGCGTCATAAGCAACCAGGCACAACCCATTTGCATGCTTCTGCCGGTCCGGGTTCAGGTCTAGCGTGTTGCCTGTTTGCAGAGTGTCCTCCCCTACTCTCTCTTGCCCCCTTTCACAAACCTATCCACTGTCTCTCTCTCCTGTCAGTAAAGGCTTAAAATGTCCAAAAACTAATCTTATAAAAATATTACAGCAAACTAGTGGTTCTGTAGAGGCTAAAAAGATTATTTCATGTATTCGTCCAGATCTTTAACATGACACACCAGTTCAGTATTTTTCACTTTTCCATCGGGGAAGGAGCCCAGTGAACGTGTTTGGGAATAAGCAGATCCTTTCAGAAGCATATCAGGCCTGTGATTGGACGATCATTCTGTCAGTCACATTCATTACGGGCCAATCAGATAATGTGGGCACTACTGTTTCAGTGTAAAGTACAAGACATGAGCCACTTCATAAAACAAACTCTCGGCAAAATATGTTGAAAGTGGAGCAGAATATCTGTCATAAAGGGAGAAGTTGGTAGTGTTATTTGTTTATCATTTAATAAAGAAATGTGGTCCAGATCTGATAAAAATGCTGCTGAAGCTGTTAGCATCTTTGCTAGTCTGTGTTCGAGCAGTTGACTTGTTCATAGGTGCTCATTGGGCCCATTGTAGATTGGAACTTGGCAAGATGGATCTTCTTGAAAACAGACATCAGATCAGGCTGATCCAGCTGCACTGCAAGCTCAGGAGATCATCTCCACATGTGTTGTTTTGGGTCTTCCTTATGACTGTTACAGGGATTCAATGATTATTTTGTCAGATTTAATTTTGGTCCCAGATTTCACTCCCATACTGAAGATCTGGTTCTGATGTGAATCCAAACATTTTGAGCTGGATGAAATTTGAAAGTCAGAAATAGTATTTCATCAACAGTCTCTGTGTATGTGGTGCGTGTTCATAACCATTGTGGTTTTTCAGATGTTGACCTCCTTTTCCTAAGAACACCAACCAAACCCATCATGAACAGGCTTTTTGTTTCCTTTGAAATGGAAAAGACGACAAACCAACATGTCATTGCAACAAATTATGCAACAAACATAATTTATCAGTGAGGACTGAGGTTTTGGCACAGTTTTATCAGAGGGGCCGGATTTCTGAGTCTGACCTTGAGGCAGAGATGATAGCAGCTTTCAGTGATAAGCATTTGAAGGAGCAATATACTGTTGCTAGAGATCAGGTGTGAAGTCAGATTTAGATATCTGGAGGCCGGGGCGTCCGCAGTGCAGTTGGATAGTGACGCTTGGTCAGTAATCGGGAGGTTGCAGATTCAAGCCCAGCTCCGGTTGACACATGGTGATGTGTCCTTGGGCAAGACACTTAACCCCAAGTTGCTCCCACTGCTGCGTCAGTGGTGTGTAAATGGGCATGAAAGGGTGTGAATGTGCTGATACTGATGGATAACTAACAGAAACTCAGAACCATCAGTGAGTGAATGTGAGAGCAGATGGGTGTGAATGGGTAAATGTGACCTGGACCATTACCAATTTGCCATCCAAACATCCTGAACTGTACTTTATTACCTCTGCCAAGGAGGTTATTGTTTTCACCAGGGTTTGTCTGTTTGTCTGTCTGTCTGTTGGCAAGATTACGCGAAAACTACTGGATGGATTTACATGAAAATTTTTAACAGAGGTGTGGTTTGGTCATTACATTTTGGTGCTGATCTGATCCAGATTGAGGTCCCTAAAAAAACACTGAAGTTTATAATGGCAAACCCCATTCATATACATCATTATGGGAATTGTAGTTTATTTGCAAACTGACGTCAATGTTTTTCAAGCCTATGTCACTACATTTCCCAGCTTCCCTTGCAATGCCAGCGGAGGAGTTTTGCTAAAACAGTGACTAACAATAGCCTGGTAGATCGGCATGTTTTTTCTGACTTTGTAACTGGAACGCTGATAACTCGGAGATCACGTCATTCACACTCCCCTCTTCCCAGTTCCCATGTAAATGGCACGCAGCATTCTCCACATGGACAGACATCTGCCGTAACTGAGCTGCTCGGTGGAGGTCTGCGCTCTCTGAGTGCTTTTCTAGTTTTATTTTAGTATTTGCTTATGTATCTTATCACGCCTACAGTTTGGGCGGAGCTCTCTCTCTCTGATCTGTACTGATGGTCATTTAGTGTTTGATCACTTTGATTGTTACGTAACAGAGAGGAGAACAAAGTATCATCATTATCAGCATTGATATCAGCTGATTTCACTCTCAGATCATTTATTAGCAGAGGTGCTTGTTCGGAAAGTTCCTGTTCACCGGGACTCTGACCCTGTCCAAGGCTGGAGACAGACTTGTCATTCAGTACAGGGATGCAGATGCATGATGGCCGTCACGCGTCTCCTACATGAGCTGCATGTGTGGATTGTGCACATCATCCAGAGTAAATTGTTGCCATGTTTGCAGTTTACCCTGCACACTAGGGATGCAACTAGCGAATATTTCTATCATCAACTTATCATCAACTAGAGGGTCAATTAGTCGACCAGTCAGGTGTTTTTTTTTGCCCTTACAATTACTTATTTGGCCCTAGGATGCAACATAAAAAATAATTAGTATTTTATTTTTATTATTGTTTGCCCCCTACACTTGACCTGTTCTTCCAAACTAAAAATGTGTTTTGATTCTGAGCATAACTATTGTTAACTAAAACTGTGTGTGATCAACAATCTGCCCGTCTCCACGCTGCTGTATGTCTGATCCTGACAGCTGTATCACGAAGACGGGTTAGCTCTTAAATTAGCCACAACTTTAGCCCCTTTAGCTCAGCAGTGTTTCTCAAAAACTGGGCCGTAAACCGCCTCCTTTAATTTTGATAGGCCACCCCATGTGTCAATCCAGAACTCTGCACTGTGATTGGCTGCTTGCTGTGTCAGAGGTGGGATTTGTGTGACAACAGGCTTCTTTTTGCGTTGATCTTGGAAATTTTGTTTTGTCTGATCTTTAAATTGTGATTCTGGGCTTAAATGTTTACTTTGAGTCTTTTAAAAAATAAATATATGATTTACCGCTTAGATGTTGTTTTAGATAGACCAGAGGCTACAATATAAATCATTATTTAGGGGTTAATACAACATGGGCAAGATATGTTTTTGCCCTTTTAATATCTTGCTTGTTGGTGGATGATTGGGGAAGGGGGGCTTGGAAAAATATTTTTCTGGAAGGAGGGGTAGAAGAGAGACTATTAAGGACCACTGGTCTAGAGGATGACATAAGGAATGAAGGATTAGGGCATGGTAGCTTGTTGTTTTCCTGTTGCTCCAACAAAGATCAGAAACGCCGTAAAGAATCTTCTTTAGTGTTTTGTCGATCCAGTATAGTTTTTTGAGTAGTTTTAACCTACAAGTGTGTTAATAACGAGGCTTTCTGTGGCACCCAGAGTCAAAGCTTGTAAGCTCCTTTATTGGCACTCATGTTAACTGGAGCCATGGGCCTTTAGCAACACGACTTCAAAAACCCGAACTAACTCTTTAACGAATGCATCAGTGCAAAGAAACTTTTACAAACAAATGCTTTGACCATCCTGGCAAACGCTGTTGTGTTGCTGTATCAACTAATTTTTTAGTTTGGCCTTGAAGGTCAGAATCGATGCTTTTTAAATGTGTCCTTTGAGTTTCTCACTTTTTAACATGAAAACTGTGTCGGACAAACATTCTGCAAACTATCTCAGCATGCAGCTCTGAGGATGACTTCCGAGGCCAGCTTGCATCCCATTTCTTTGTCTCGCTTTTGAACTTTGCAACATATGGTTGAAATCCTTGTGCAATTTCCTGCAGTAATAACCCAGTGTTGTAAAGTTTTACCTTTTATAATAATTAACCACTGTAAGAAAGTCTGACCTCCTGCAGCAGATTCAGGCTCTGGGTGAATATTTTTAATTCATAGAGGAATTCCCCCACACAGGAAACTCCCCAAGCATCCACAAATAATTCACAGTCATAAAACATGCAGTGCGAAGCTGAGAGAGCAGAATAAATCATAGATAACGACAAAGATGGTTAAAAATATACCAATAATGAAGAAGCACTCTAACTGTTAGAGCAGCTCCTGACTTATCAAGGCCAGGGAGGACTTTGTTTTTATGGCTGCTGTGAATGTTTAGACTAAGATGGTTTGTTTTGGCGAGGGCGTCCTGCTGCGTGACCCACATATGATTGACGAGCTTCATTGTTTTACGGCGGAAGAGGAAGCCGCCGTCGTAAACATGTTGGACATGCATGATGATCCACGTCAGCTCCTGTGGAGGGTCTTTCTTCTCCCTCGTGCTCGTTGACGCTCGTGTGTCACTTTTGACGAGCTGCTGATGTAAAACTCGAGGTGTGGGGGGTCAGTCTGCCGTGGGGGGTGTTGGTTGTTATACATGAGGGTGATGGATGTTCTGTATGTTAGATAAATGAGCTGATGTGACATCAGTGAGCTGTGAAGGTCTACAGTACAAGGTAGAGACTGATGTACAGACGGAGACAGACAAGGCCACAGGGAGACATTTAACTGCCAGCTCTGAACCTGACTTCTTCACCTTCGAACCACAGAGACGATAAATGACTAAACACGAGATATGAGATTGAGTTTGGACAAAAATTCCTGGAAAAACATCTTGGAAAGAATATATTTTCCTTTTACAAGTAATAAAATTAAAGAAACTAATTTTAAAGGGGACATAATATGCAAAACCCACTTTTTTTTAAGGCTTTTGAACACATTTTGGGTATTTGGCCTTCCTTACAGCCCACAACATGTGATAGTCGACAACAAAAGCTGTATTTAACAGGCTGCATGAATGTAAACTCATGGTATTTGGCGAGCTGTTGAGTCTGTGGATATACTGTTACGTAACAGTATATTTTCATTTGCATAAGCCTAACCTGATTCGTCTACCTGAGTATCCTACATTCCTACATTAGTCAAGAGAAGTGTAACAGTTGGCTGAATTTAATCAGTCCTTTGCCCACCCCATTACCCCTCTGTTTCTGCTAACGTTAGCCCGGAAGATAGGCTAAGTCGCGGCTGTGTCCCACTGCGGTGACTAGGCTGCGGTTAGCACATTGTGCATTAGCCTGTGATGTTTGAGGGAAATGAGCTTTGCTGTTATCTGGTAACCGCCATGAATTAACGGTTCGTGTGTGTTCAGGACTGTAGGGGCATGTGGCTGGAGCTTTGCTCGAGTTACGCTGCAGGTCTGTCGTGAATTACCCGTATGTACGCTGCTCTGCTCTGGCTCATAGCATATGAAGGCGACTGCCCTCAAAACCAGCCGTTCTGAACATAGGGGTTTTGTGAGTGTGAAAAAACTGCAGCTTTTCTTTATTCATAGGCTTTTTGGACCAAAGCATGCTATTAACGTTTCATGAAGACATCAAGGATCCATGTTAAACTGCAGAAAAGGAGCAAAATATGGGACCTTTAAGTTTATTCACAAACTCTACCTAACTCCAGTAAAATGCAGAAAGTTTCCAAAGAAAATTCTCCAAATTGCCCAAGGTGTAAAATCAAAGAAGAAACATTCTTGCATATGTTCTGGCAATGTGATAATCTAGATAGTTTCTGGAAAATGATTCATTCAGACTGCGAAAACTCAGATCTAGGCAAGTGTGTTTGTGTATTTTCAGGTCAATATCCTAATATCCAATATCCAAAACACTTATATTAATCCACATTCACTTAACCTGTCCAGATAAATATCTGCCAGTGAATCAAGGAAAGTTTGACTCAGTGAGGGTCTAAAATTAAGGTTTAATATCTGCTCAAGTCAAATTTGTCTTGTTTCATTGGCTGATTATTTTACTTATTATTACAAGCAACTGAGGCCTTATTTTTTGTTTTTATATCTTCAAATAAGATCTTAATCCAGACATGTAAGGAAATTGTAGATTAGAATAAGTATAATGGGATTTTTTTGTCTTGAAATTGGACAAATACTCTCACTTAGCTCTGAGTTTTTTCAGTGCACTCACAAAATCAGTTTACAACTAGAGTTTGAGTTATCCCCATGTGTATATTTATTAAATGATATAACTAACTGCCACTTGGACTTAAAGAAATTAAGACAGTTGATTATCATAATGTACTTTGCCAAAAAATGATTATTCCCTCTTTGGAAAAACGAATCACCACCAACATTTAACATGTTCTTGACTGACATATCCCAATCCTTTATTTAGAAAAAATGACACTCGAGAGGCATAACTGGAGTCATTTATTCCATGACCTTTGGCATTCATCATATGTTTTCACTTTACCTATGTCTTGTCTCTGTCTGCTTTTATTTAATTTGTTTCTTTTTGAATGTGTTTTATTTCTCTTCTGTATAAGCACACAGAGGGAGGAAGGACCGGGGCAGGTGTGGGACATTACTGAACAAATGTCAATGAAAAACACTGGAAACATTTGTTAAACCAAATCAAAATAAAAAGAAGTTAAAACACGAGCTCCTCTGGTGACTCAGGTAGCAGCCTCCTCCATTAAAAAAGAAGCCAGTGTAGAAGTGCAGGGATAGTTCAGGTTTTTTAAGTTGGGCTGCTCAAGTCAGGATATAATCGCTAATATCCTGACTTGATACGAGCTCTGCCCTATGGGAAGATAGCAGGTGACATACAGCAGTTAAAGGTGCCACTGAAAGCCTTGTAATTCCCACACTTTTAGGTTGAACTGCAGAAAAACTATGTTAGCTTGACTAGACGCTACAGGAAGATTCTTTACAGTGTTTCACTTTTCCTCGACCAGCCCCTGAACTATTTTGTGATGCCATGTATCCTTTTGCCAGCAACATTCATCACTAGATCACAAACTGATATAACTCTAACTCGCCTGAATATTTAGAAATGGGCCGCTCCTGCTTTTATCCTGTATGTTAAAACAGTCAAAACAATTTCGCCACTTGATGTGGACCTTCACCAACTTTAGCTTGTTGTTTTGAATATGAACATCAGGATTCCCAACTCTGTCACGACAGAGCATCGTGTTGCGGTGCCGTTTTTACCCATCAGAAATAGTTGCTTTAACAGCTTTCATCCCCTAAATCTAAACCTTAAACATTCTTCTTCATTTTGTTGTGCATCCATTAATGATGATTGTGTCCGCTGCACAGTGAACTTCATCCAGACATGTGACCCATTTTTCCATTTACTCCAACATCTGGAGCTGTCTGAGAGGGCGTTCATTATTTATTAGAGGGACAGTCTGAGCGAGCAGCACCATTGAAGAAGAGCAACAACATACACTCATTTAACGACTGTTCAGAGGTTATAAAACAAAAGTCTGTCACAGTGTTTGCTGGTATTTACCTTGTCCTTTGTTTTGGGGGCACTGTAGTAAATATTTCAGTCTCTGCCGACACTTCCTAGCCGCTGGCGTCTAATTAAACTTGCAGATGTAACTCGGGGATTGAACTCTGAGGATTGTAAAAAATTGGCGTGCAGTGGCTCGGTCGGCGGACTTCTCAGGGTCTCACTTTTTCAAATTTTAATCCTTTTTTCCGTCAGGGTCTGGCAGGCGTTTGGGCCCCACGAGGAGCCCGGTTAATGTGTTTGCTGTCCAGAGAGGCGAAGGTCTGTGTGAGTCTTACTTCATACTTTCAGGGTGACCTCCCCTCTTGAACTGGGTGCTGCTTGTTTAGGGACACACTGTGTTTGTCTGCAGGGTGAGAGAGACACAGCTCACGCATGCCGTGATTGAGATTTTATTTTGTGCACAAGGACACGACCGCTAAAGGGAGGAGGAGTGATGGAGTCTTGGCAAAGAGCTGCGATGAAGATGAGGAGTGCAGATTAAAGAGAGCGAGCATGAGGCTGAAAGGCAGGAGAGCAATTCATCTGCTGTTTTCACCCTGCCTGAGGCTCCGAGTCTGTCAGAGGGAGACTTGAGAGTCAAACATCTCAATAACTGTGTTTGGATTATGTGGAGTGTTAGTCAACCACTGGGTGAAGGAGTGAAGATGTTATTTAGACCCAAAAGCCAGATGAGAAACTGAATCTGTTTTAGTGCTTTCCAGCTTTTCAGCTTCTCCCAACAGGGGTGCCGTTACACCCTGGGGTGCCCTCTGGCTTCATCAGGGGTGCCTTCAAATGTTTGGAATCCAACCAGAAGTTACCATTTAGATCACTGTGATCTGTGAAAAATCAGTTTCATATGCTTTAATTCCCTGACATCACAGCATAAGCATTTAGGTTAGCAAATATACTAAATATCAGGGTACTTCTCCAGTATCCTCTGGGTTCTGCGTGGGTAGATGGGTACCAATGATGTTTTGGGCAGTTTTAATCCCTCTTTGGAGAGTCTTCCTGTCCTGGGCCGTGCACATCCCATGTCAATGTTGATACAAGGGTCACAGTGCTCTGATTTGACCTGTGGCCTGTGTCAGGTGGTGACTTTTAACCAGTTGCATTTACAGATCTAGTTGTTAGAGCAGCTTTTTAAACAAGAAAGGTCCTCACAAATGTCCTTTTAGGTTCATTACGATGTCTTAAAGGGATAGTTCAGTTTTTTTGAAGTGGGGTTGTATGAGCTCCATATGGCCACTAAGTACATTAGATGCAGTAGAAAGTTCTGTCCTCTCCCTCAGTAAACCACAGTCTGTAAAAGTTTGTGATGCACAATCTGCTGCAAACAGGGAAGTATTGTACCAAGTACAGAGGGTATTTTCTCTGCCTACAATAACTCCCATCAAAAAATAATACCAGAGTTTAAGAGTACACTACCTAGAAATTTTTTTGAGCGCATTAACTTTTCGGAAAATAAAGTTTAACTGGAACTAACCGACTCATGTCATGTATTCCTTGTATTCCCAGTTCCAGATAAACTTTATTTTTCCGAAAACTTAAAGCACTCAAAAAACTGTGGTATTTTTTTTGATGGGAGTTATTGTAGGTGGAGAAAATACATTTTGTACTTGATACAGTACTTCCCTAATGTACTTAGTGGCCATATGGAGCTCATACAACCCCACCTAAAAAAAACTGAACTACCCCTTTAATAGACCCCTGAATGTGTATTTGATGGGCTAGACCTGGAGTTGGGGGCACAGAGACCTACTGTTCACCGCTCTCTGCTGTTTGTTCAATAATTTACAAAAACTAAAGCTAAAGACACGTGAAGACAATGCAGTGATGTTGTAACACTTTCGTGGTATCTTTGTGTTGAAACATGAAGAACAATCATTTAAAAGCATGTCAGAGTTTGATTAACTCACACCTTATCAATTAAGAATCTGCACCTGATTGATTTAGTTTTCATTAATATCTATAACATGATTGATTGTTGGCGCTCCAGTCTCAGGTCAGACTGTTGGATGATTCCTCCACATCTCTGCAGTCAGACTTGGATCCCTGTGTTGTCTGCTCATTCACACTGTAATGAAGACGTTTCCTGTTTGGATGTACTTTCGCTCTCTCTCCGTTCGGCTCTGCCAGTGAGCCCGACTCTGAAGCCAAATGTGTGTTTGGCAGCTGTTCCTGCAGATCATTGTTGGGTGAAAAATAAGTCCTGGGTGGCACAGACGAATGAAACCGATGGTTTTCTTTCTAAGCTTCAGGTTTGACACTGATGCAGCAGCCTGTAGAACACAGCAGTTATTTTAACTCTTAGAATGATTCTCCATGATATTCTGTCTGCCCCTCTGAAGATAACTAAAACAAAATTTGTCCTCATATCGTCCCGTTCACCAGGGAGTCTGCAGCAGCGTACCGTTTCCTTCATCCATCACAGATCCTCCGCTGGGCCTCTAATGTGTCTTCACTGCTGCGGAGGACGCCTCGCTGCCTCTTCCTCCTCCATCCTGCGTCTTCTTTTGACTGTACCTGTTTCTGAAGGCACAATCTGCTCAGAAACATGGAGACAAACGGGGCCGTCGGCTTCCTTCCGTGCTACATTAAAAGTCTTGTTTCTCTGAGTCTGTGTGAAGCCTTTCATCAGATCAGCATGACAACGAAACACCAGGATCACCATCGAGTTCCTCGTTTTATATTTTAGACACACAGAGGACAAAAGCTGAACACAGTGTCATAAGTGGACTTTGTCTCTGTGTTCAAGTGAAGTTATCATCTTTTTTATCTGTTTGATTCAGTTATAATAATGTTTTCTTTTGCATTATGCTAAATTATGGGTGTACAGTAACATGACTTATTTATACATATGGTAGGATTTCAATCAGTCGTCAGACATTTTAAACAAACCAGAATTCTTGTAATAGGTAGTGACTGAAAAGGCATAGGCAGACACAAGATGCTAATCTAGGCCTAGCCTACATATTTAACAAATAAAGCTACCAAAAACCAGAGATAAAGAAATCAACAACATTAACAACATAATTACATAATCAACACTTATAATTTTCAAAAAATAACTTTAGAAACCATTTTTCTGAAGATATAACATGAATCACAGGTTTTTAAGTTTATATTTGCATCATTCCATAGTTTAACCCCAACAACAGAAACACATCTCCTTTTAATAACTTTTCTAGCTTTCTGAACAGAAAACGTGCAAACACCTCTCGAATCTCCTGAAGAAAAGAACTTTTGCACAGCACTTGGAAGGGAGTTTAGTTTTACTGTAAACATTATTAACATTATTATATAATAAAATAAGTCAGAAAATGTATAATGTGTGCATTTAAAAATAAAGGATCAGTGTGAGCACAATGATCGGTATTATTGATGATATGTATGGCTCTTTTTTGTCAAACAACTATATTTGTTTTATATGTAGATCCCCACAGTTCAGCACATTATGATACATGAACAGCTGTTTACAAAAAAATGCAGACTGACGTGCTTATCATGGATGGAGTATGGAAAGAGTACTTCCTTTGTTGTTAGTTTGATGCTAACACATAATAGAATTTGTCATTAACATGCTAACAGAGAAATGACTGGGAGATTATGACCATAAGCTTTGAGTCAAAAAACATACAAACAGTAGAGATGTACGTAAGTCTTTCTCGATCTCAAGATTCGATTTGCATTTCACTCTAAGGGTGAGAGTTCGTTGTGTGCTTGACGTTGACATTCAGCTCAGACTTCCAACAAGTCAAATAATTATTCAGTAAAATAATACGTGTGAATGTAATTCAGCTTTTATATTCCAAAATGGGTTTGATAGCCTGTGTCCTGAATCTAAAGCCTTTGCTGTCTACAACGCTATAGACACATTCTTTTTTGCTAGAGACGTAAAAAATAATACGTTTTTTTTTTACCTCATGTTACTCTTACTGTGTTTTTAAGTTGTTGACAATGTTGAAAACATAAAAACTGAACGTTTCCCCTGTTTCCCTGTGTACTCCTAAACTGAGGCTTTGTGTTGTCGACCTGCTTACCAGCACTTCTGTAAATGCAAACTGCCTGCAAATGTGTAAAATAGTATGTGTAAAATAGTTGACACAACAGATCCCAAAAAATTGCAACTTTGGCGGTCACATGATTGCGCTGTCTGATGTAACAATGGTAGGACGAAACACTGCCTGTGTCAATTCAAGCATCCCAAAATCACGATCTGTCTGGATCGGGGACTCTGGTTGATGATTGTTCTCTTTAGTTAAGTGACTCATGATTGTGTCTGTCAGTCATTTTGGGTCTTTTAATTTTGAAGACTTTGGGTTTGATGCCGCCAACAGTGTAGATGTTCACCTGACAAAGAGTTGACTCTGGGTTTGTTGACTTTTAGGAGGGAGCACTTTAACAGAGAGAGATGTCAATACAGGTCATTTAGAGTAACAACCTCTGTAACAGAGTCCTGAAACTGTCCCGCTTGTAGTGACATTAGAGGTGAATCAGCAGAAAAATAAATCAGATCCCCCGCCTGTTGCCCTGCTTCCTCTCCTGTTTGTCTTGGCCGTAATGGGACAGCCGATTGTTTCCCTCCTTGTGAGCATGTTTCCACACAATTTGAATTAATTGGATTGTAAATTGATCTCACTTTGGAGGTGCAACCCTGGAAGCCGGAGCGTTGGCTGCATACAACAGTTTAATCTGAATACTAAATGTTATTAAAAGCCTCCCCTGCCTGGGCCGTGTAGGACACTGTGTACCTGGTAATGAGAAAAAAGCCCCCGGGGCCCATCACACTCATTGTGCAGCAGCATGCTATAATTCAGTAATTAATTGCTTTAGAGCCTGGACGGAGCGGTAATGGTTTGAAGATAACCAACATGACTTCACTCGCTGCTGCTGTCGTGGTGTTTTAATGCAGAAAGGTAAGCAGGAGGACAAACAGTCATGTTTTTATTTTGAGTGATAAGAGGAAATGCAGCCCGACTAAAACAGGCTGACGTTTGTTGGCTTTGGATTAAACTCTGAATATTCAACATCAGGGAGAAAACCAGCGAAGACTAATGATTATGTTCATTATTAAAGAATTAGAAGCCTCCTTCATCCTCATCTGATGTCTCCAAACGTCTCCCAATTCAAGCCAATGATTGAAACTGTCTGCACAGTTAATCACTTCTTCACTGCCTTTTCAGTAAACACCTCGTTAAAGCAGCAATATGGAAGAATTCAGCTGAGGCTCTCCGGCGCCCTCTGAGGCCTCTGGGTGTAACTGCACCCCCTCACAGACAGTATGCATTTCTTGGCATACAATGGATGAAGAACCAATGAAATAAACTCAACGGCCACTTTATTAGGTACTTGTTAACGAGGGATCACAATAACAGATAAGCCAGTTTTAAAGGTAACAATTCAATTCAGAGTTGATTTTTAATTCAAACCAATTCACGGCTTTCAATCAAATCTATTTTTGTTTCATGTTTTAATGCCTTCATTGTCTACAACACTGTAAATCTTTAGAAATGAAACAAAGTAAAAAAACAAAATAAAGCTAATTTGCTAATAACTCCATATATTCCCAACACATTTTAAAGGCATTCCCAGGTAATATTGGCTATTGCACAAGGGAAAGGTAACTACACTTTGGTGGTGACCCAAATACAGATGCAGATTAAAGAGTATTTTAAAGGATTTGTTCACATTGTGAGCAGGCTTCCCCATTTTGGCTTATTATACTATTCTAATGTGCAATTACTTTGTAAATGTGTTAGGAGTTCTTCTAGTGTAGTTTTTTTTTATATATTTCTAGTCTTTTGATTTATAATAACTCACATACTTATTTTGTACTTGGTCTATTTTTTTATTTACCGTCGTCCCCATTGCTGAGGTAACACTGCAAATTTTCTGTGTGGGACAATAAAGGTTTATTCTATTGTATTATACTACTCGGTTAATAATGTCAGAAATTCCTTGGTGGATGAGGCAGAGGTTTGAGCTCTTGGGTCATTTCTAGTTGTTTCTGTCAGACTTTAATCTGCACAACATAATGTATGTTTAAAAGACAATGTACTTAAACAAGAAGCGGTCAGAGAGCACAAACCACACCAAGGCATTTTTCACATTATTAACCAACATTATTAAAAAAACAAAACAAAAAAAGTAACAACGGAAAAACTCAAAATTTGAAGGTAAATTTGGGTCCAAACGCAAAGTTTTGAGTTGTGAGAAAAACTACTTCAAATAAAGAAAATGAGTCACAACAAGCACACAGGACAGTTTAGAGTTGCTGAAGAGTTTCTCTGATGACTGTTGGCCGAGGTAGGCTAACCCTACCCATTGACTCCCAGTGTTTGAGCTAAGCTAATTAGCGGTGGGAGAGCTCTGCCCCTCTCTTCCTTGTTACTGCACACACAGTCGAAAGAATGGAGTCTATCTTCTTATCCCTTTATTATGTTTACGTTATGTGATATTCTATAAACAACAAGAAGTCCATAGCGCAGGACTTCTCCCTTTCCCCCTCTTTGTGTTGCCAGTAGCTTCCTAAAATGGCTTTTTCCCCTGCCCCCCAAAATAGACCTACCAGTGTGATGTCAGCAGTTATTTTGCAGAACACATCCAGGGTTCAGAGGGTGTTTGGGCGCCTTTCAAACAGTGAGTGAGGCAAAAAGAAAAAAAATGTTGGTGTATCCCTTTAATGTAACAACCAGACAGGTCCCATTGTTGAGCTTTTATGTGAATGGGTGCACTATTCCTAATTAAGAAACCTAATTTATCCACATTTAAAGCCGTGTACCTGCTCTCAGAGCACTCAGTCCTTTAACAGATCTTATTTTGCTCGGCTGTAAGCAGAATTTTAAAGCCCATCCTCCGCCTGTGTTTCTCTATTCAGCGTGCAGCACCTCTGCTCCTCGTCCCCGCCGCTCTGCTTACACAGCGCAGGCTCAGAGGAGCCGGCAGACGCTCCTCACAATGTAGATGACAGGATAAAGAGAGAAAGAGACGGAGCGGGGGAGAGCGAGCAGAGACGGAGCGAGAAGAATGGAGGGAGCGATAGAAGGGGAAGTGAAAAAGGCCAGAGAGGGAGGATAAGCCACGTCTCCGCTGTCTTGACATTTCTCTGCGTCTCTCTCGGGGAATGAAAACCTCGATATAAATGTTCAAACTGGCGACTGAGCGGAGGGGGAGGGAGGCTTGTTTGATGTGCGTTGGTTATTACACGCAGCAGAGTCGTGCTATAATTCGGTTTCAGGTTGATGTAATTAAAGCGTCAGGGCCTCAGCAGTTTTCTCTCAGCTAATTTGTTTAGGAAACGCCGAGTCTCCACTGCTGCTGCCGGTCATCATGGTAACACAGGCCTTCAGGTGTACACGCCGGTGTCTTTGTTAAGCCGGCTGCTCCCTCGGCGAGGAGCTTTTACTGAGCGGTTTGAAGCAGGTGCTGCGAATCCTCCCTGAAGGAGAGCTCACCTGAATTCTCCGACAGAGGAGCTCACGCTCAGCTCAGATAAAGATGAATTCATCTCCATTTTACACCTGATAGAAACTGCTCAAATGTGTTTAAACAAGGTCAAAGGTCACTTAGAACTAGGGTGACCATACTCTGAAAACACAAAAGGAGGACCCTCAGCAGCATGGGACATGCATGCCCATCATCTCAACAAGTCTCCACTAAGTGATAAGACAAAGAAAGGTCATGTATCACTCTGATGGCACGGATTGATGCTCTCAGCTGCAGGTGTAGAAACCAGGAGGACGCACGGCTGTTAAACTTAGGCCCGGTTTACACGACAACTTTGCCACCAGATACGAGAAAGGTCACACAGAGACAACGTGAGAAGGATGCACGTTCACACGGATCCACAGGAATGACTGAAAACACTGTAGCATGCATGCCAGGCCAGTAGTTGGCGATGTGTGTTTGTAGTGAAACAGCGGTGTTACAACACGCATACAGTTTCCGGTGAAGACAAACTTTTCACAAACAACAATGGCGAGTGGACACACGGAGATGCAGGAGTTTCTTGTCTGGACAACAAACCTGTCTGGATATTTTTGTCTGGATAACAAACCGAGCACAGTAAGCAGCACACATGTTGCTCAGTAGACGGCTGAAGCTGTTGTTGTTCTTAGGTGTGTTCGCAACCTTCATTTGAAAGAGTACTGCGCATGCGCCATGCATTATCATTTTCCCTGAAAACGCTGATCCCTGTTTACACGGAGACGGATACCAAAATATTTTCCAAACTTTTCACTCTGAACGCTGGTTTCAAAAGTTTGTGGATTCAGGCACTCCAGGCACTGTTCTTGTGTAAACGGAATGCGCAAATGCAACAAAAACTCTCCATTTTCGGCCGTTTTCGTTGTCGTGTAAACACATTGTCTATTCTCCTCTGACCTCTGGCATCAACGAGGCATTTTGGGCGACAAAATTGGATATTTTGCATAGTCACTTGAATCATCTTTCGTCTTCATTTTGATGACTCAATACATCGAGTTGCTGCCATGTGATTGGCTGATTCACTACTTGTGCTAACAGGCAGTTGAAGGTGAGTACCTCATGAGATGTCATGTGAGTGTTTGTAGTCCTGACATGGATATAAAGCACTTTAGTGTGCTGCTAAGTGGTGTTTCTGTAAAAAAAAAGTTTCCTTCTGTCACATGAGACTTTTTTTAACTTTAAAGTTTAGGATGATTTTTTTGTTACGTACGAGATGCATTAACACATTATTACAAGCATGATCCATCAGATCCTTTGGGAGAGGAGAAGCAGCTTCAAAATGAGAGAATGATAGAACAGAGTGTAAGTGATCAGACGCAGCATTAATATGGAGAATGCACATTAAAATGTAAATCAGATGCTAATGCTCGAAAACATCCATTGGCACAAACCCTGATTCTTCTGCTGCAGTGGAGAGTTTAATCTGAAAAGACTGCAGGTTTATCAGCGTTACGGCACAGCGGTGGTCTCATTCATTCCCACTAACCGAGTCAACATGGATGCTTTCCAAATCCTATTCTGCCGTGTGCAGCGAGCACATCCTCGCTCACAGGAGAGGAGGAGACGGGTTCACTGACGCCGTTCAGGAGGAGATTTTCCAGCCTCCGATGTTTTACCTCTGAGATTGATTCCTCCTCTTGGTTTAGAGACTTCAGACGACAAACTTGAGCGTGCTGTTTGATTTTACCTGGAGTCACCTTGAAGGATCTGGTGTTTCCTCAGAGTCGGCTCTCTCTGGATTCCCGAGCTCCAAATCTTAGAAGTTAAAGCAGAGGAGATGAAAACAGTTTTTAATCCGAGATTCACTTTTATTTATATTTTTGCCACCCATTTCAAAAACTGGATATGTCTTCTGGGAGCGTGTTTTCTTTTTGAAAGCTGTTCTGAGTTTATATCTCTGCATTTTTAGGCTTTCTGCAATGCTCGCAGTGAAACATAAAAAGAGATTGTAAGATGAAACATCCTTTATGCTCCTCTGATCAAACTAGCTCATGTATGTTCACGCTTTTGGACTTGAACTTGACTTGCATCTCTTCAGTTTGGACATATAAATCAAACATCAGTCACCAGCCCACACTCAAACGTCTCACAAAAGGCATTCAAGCCCTGCCTTTCCACTGATCTGACAGCTCCTGGGACTCTGCATGCTTCAGCTTGTGGGCTTCACTTGGGGCCCAGTTAGCTCTGCCACAGTGTTAATATTGTTGACTAATTATTTTCGTTAGCAACCTTTTTCCCCTGACAAAAACTAAACGGTAACTAATATAAACAAGTGCACATGGACAAAAGCTCAAACTAAATTAACTGACATTTTCATCAACAAATAAAAACTAGACTCAAATGTTTGACAGAGACTTAATCCAATCAGACCTAATTTGGTCATGTAGAGAAAAGTTAGGAATATATCCAATCACAGCTACTTTGGTTGTGTGGAAAGGTTGGATGAGTGAAGAGGGACATCCAATCACAGCTGCCTTAGCTTGGTGGTGGTGGGATAAGTTGTGGAGCGATCCAATCAGAGCTCCTCTCTTTATGAATTGATATATTCATGTAGGGCAGGTTCACTGTTTGTTGTCAGTTCTGGTATTGTAACTGAGATGCTCTGCCAGGTAGCCTAAATAAAGGTGACTGCATTTCACACAAAAGTTCAATTTGTTTCTGTTCATTTATACATTCAGACTTTACTAGCATTCAATAAAGGGTTATTAGATGTTTGATTTTATCCAAGAGTAAAACATGACTTCAGAAATTCAAGGAAACATAAAAATGCCTTACCCTTTACACTTCAAATTTTAATCGACTAAATTTACAGCAGATCTCATCGACTAAAATGTTGTGAAATTTCATCAACTAAAAGTAGAATAAATTTAAAACAATACAGATGTCTACATTAGGACTAAAACTAAAAGATATTTTAGTCAAAAGACTATAACTAAAAGTAAATTAAAAAGGGCTGTCAAAGTTAACACTGCTCTGCCATGATCATTCGTTTGGTGGAGTCCAAAAACCATGTGACCATGTGAGGATGGAGGGATGCTGGGACGATGCATTTTGCAAACTGTAGCTTCTCATGATTGTGAATGGGCTGTTGTGGTGAGGAGACCAGTTGTTGATCTTGACACAAGACCACTAAATTCTAGGTCCTCAAACATCTCAGAAGTAAAATTTTTAAGTGTGCTGCATCATGCAGTTTGGCTCCTACTGCCACTTTTTGAGCTGCACCATTGATAACTTTACCTAAGTTGCATTGAACAACTGCCGTCGCAGCATTCAGACACGGTTTCCATCTGCTATTAAGATGGGAACTGTGTCAGTAATCGCATCAGCAAGGAGTAAGTAACTAAATTTTGCTGTTCTGATATTTGAGCACAGGCCAAGTGCGTAAAGCTCCAAAATAAAGAACCACAGCAGCACCAACAGAGCGAGTGTTCAGTCAGAGCTCTGCCAAGCAACAGTCAAGGCTGTGCTGGCATCAGGGAAACACTCATTGAAGACCCACCTTGGGTGTAAGAGCATCTGCCTACTGCACATGTAGACTCTGCATGCACAGTGTCCTATTCTCTGACAGCTGGATCACTGTCCAGCTTCTTCTCAAGTCTTCAGGGAAGTTGATATTCATTTGAAACCTATCTTTTTTCAAGGTGCCCTTAGAAATGCTGCAGTCACATTTAGTCTACCCCCTTTGCAGCATCGAGTCCACGCTCCTGCTGCAGCATTTTGGATTGCTTCTCTCCACCCAGAGTTTGATAAAGAGGAAGAGCTTTATCTGCATCCAGAGGTCCGACCTCAGCGTGTCGGGGACTGATCCTGCAGCTCGGCGTCCTCTCACAGCCGATGATAATCTGTCCACTCCTCGGGTGGTCGGGGTAAAAGCACGAGCTGGCTGTCAGATTAGACAAAATGTCCCTCTGCTTCACTGAGAGATAAATAAGATCTCCAGCTTTGTCCCCAAAAACACAGGTGGAGGACAGCGGTGAGCATCGAGCAGGTGGAGTTTCATTTGGAGAGCTGCAGGTCGCTGAATCTGTGAGGCGGAGCCTTTTCATGATCTCTTCGAGGAATCGCTCTCATCTTTTGGCTGCACTCGCTTGATTAAATATCTCAAAGGCAGGATTGTGGAAGGATTTTATCTAAGGATGTCCATATTTGGCCTTGAAATGAGTGTTTGCGTCTCCTGCGGCGGTGTTTACTTAACTCCAGACCAGACAGGCTTTCATGTTTAATAATTTGATCAAAATAAATCCCAAAGTAGGGCTGCAGACGGAGACTCTGGGTTATTAATCAGGATGGATTTGTTCATTTGATGATTTTTGGATTAAACTTCTGCTGCATTTGGATGTTTTCAGACACAGAAATCCATGAAAGAGATAACTTCATCCACAGAGAGCTCGATCACAAGTGTTTAACCATCAGATTTGTCTTGTTGAAGGAATTTAGGTTGATTAAATTGATTCCAATGATTTAATACCATCATTTTTTGCAAGAGATGTAAAACAAAACAAGATTTTTCTTCTCTCAGCCTATTTTTACTGTATTTGAAAGTTGTTGTTTTTGTGCTGATAAACCCTCACTGGCACATTTTCAGGCTTGTTTTTTACCAATTGGATAAATTAATGATCATCCAGTTCTACGTAAATGCTTCAGGAAAATAGTGCAGCTTTCTTTGTCAATGAAGACAAGCCCTCCAACATCAAATTTACATAAATCAGCTTTGTGACAAAATAACACTTTTTTTTTTTACCAGGCTTAACAAATTTTTGCTTTTAAAAAATGCAGTTAAATTATTCAAAGACATGATGTCTTTTTTTTTTTTTTTTTTTTTTTTTTTTTACTTTTCCAGCCATTTGTAATTTCTTTTTTTCTTTGAGAGGGAAAAACATCTGGGATTTTATTTTCAGGCCATATCGTGCAGCCCCAGGAAAAGGCTCAACATTCGTGGTTAATAGTTTTCCCTCTTCTACATTATATCTACAAAATGTTGTAAAATTGCTCTTCAAAGGGGTCATGATTGCTCCTTTTTCATTATTTTTCAACACTCTCAGGTTGCTCCAGGACCTATTTAAGAAGTTTTTTGCAGAGAAATCTACTCAGAGTGGTTTTTGTGATGCCTATAACCAGGGCAGGCCCTCTGCGAAGCCAGTAGAGCCAAGCCAACCACAGCAGCACCAACAGAGCGAGTATTCAGTCAGAGCTTTGACAAGCAACATGGCAAGGCTGTGCCAACATCAGGTTTCTGCATGCATAGTGTCCTGTTCTCTTACTGCTGAGGCTGGTTTTATTAATTATTAGTCTTAACGAGAAAAATGGAGATTAAGGTGCCAATTAACCAACACAGATGTGTCAGCATGACATGTATCCAAATATAACCCGACACAGCAGGTAGACGGTAGATTACGGCGCCTCCTGTCGCCAAAATTACTACTTTTCAGGAAATGAAAAAAAGCATTTTACTGCAGAACAAATAAATATTGAATGTTTCTGATCCTCAATTCTTAAAGCTCAAAGTTTCTTATTTTGTTGCACCAGAACGACTTCTAACCTGCAGAGAGGTTCACAAATGGATTTTCAAAGCCACGATGTTCCCAAATAAAAGATGCAGAGGAAGGACTTCAGCATTAAGAGTTTTGTTTGTTCAGTGACTGCCATCTGAGGTCAACAATGAGCTTCTGTCCTCAAAGATGATCCCAAACTTTCCTGCTTTAACAATCCAACAATGCTTTTAGCCAAACCTCCTTTTTGTCCCTCCTGCTTTGATCAGATGTTGCCATCTGATTATGTGCTTTAGTCTGAGAGCAGAGAGCTCTTTAAGAGGAACAATGATCATAGGAGATGAAAATAAGAGTCTGGATTAAAGCAGATTCATCTGTTCACTTTGGTTTGAGCTGCGCCAGTCTGTACTCCGCTATATCCTGTTCATTCTACCACAGTTAGAAGCTCTGATCACAGGATATGACCCACATTTTCAGACATTATTAGTCTCAGGTAGTTTAGTATAGCAGTGCAGTGAGTGGTCCAAACAGTCAACAGTTTAGGAACCATGTGCTCTGTGCTTCATGGACGCCCTTAATTGATTACAAATAGTGATTATTCATCATGATTTCCTGCTAGCACCAGGTTGTGCCCCCTTTTTCTCCAGTTCTGCCTCAGTTTTTCATGGCATAGGTGATGCAGATACTACCCAAACTCAGTGTGGAGAAATTTTCTTAGATTACTTTTGTAGTTAGAAGAAAAGTTGCAACCACAAGTGCTGCATGAAAATATGTTCATGATTACGTTTGTTGAAATAAAGACTAGTTTTCAAATACAGACGAGCCCCGATAGGGCCATATTCTCTCTCTGTCTGACAAGCTCTGTTAAGCTGTGTTCACACCAAACACGAAAAAAAATATTGACGTTGTGCTTTCCCACGGCTGAATTTCATGCAGGTGTTCACACGGATCAAAAATACTGAGGAGAATTTTGATGGATGTTTCTACAGTCACTGTAAAACGCAGACGATCCTCCAACCTTCCTGTTTTGACTGATACAGTCTAGTTCTTCACATTTAAAGATTGTCACACCCCTACCTTTTTTTATATTTTAATTAGATTTGTGGGCCACAATGAGGGCGCCAAGACCACCAGTTGCCCGCTCCTGCCCCTAGACGCTCTGTGCATATGGATACTTGCTTGAACTTCATTGTATTGACCATGTCTAAATGCCAAATTGCATTGTGTTGTTGGCATGTGATTGGCCTATTATCCTTTTAAGCTAACAAGCAGTTAGCTACGTGTACCTCATAAAGTGGTCAGTGAGAGCAAGTCCCCTTTAAAGGAAAAATACAACCAATACACAAGCCCACATTAGGTTTCTACCTCACCTGGACATACAACTTAATCTTATTCACTGTTTTCTTTGACTCTTCTTTTAACTATGTGCAAATAAATAAAATTAATTAATAAATTGATCATATAGGTTGATGATGTTCACTGGATTGTCAGGAGACTTTACTTTGTTTTTAGTTATTAATGAATAAATGAATAAACACGAAAAGGAAAATTGAATAAAGAGCCTTATTGACTGTATTGGGCAGCATGGTAGTGCAGCAGGTAGTGCAAATGCCTCATTGTAAGAAGGTTGCTGGTTCAATCCCCAGGCTGGGCAGGACCCCTCATGTTCTTCCCGTGCATGCGTGGGTTCCCTCCATGCACTCCAGCTTCCTCCCACGGACCAAAAACATGCTCATTAGGTTGACTGGTGTGTGAGTGTGAATGTCTGTCTCTCTATGTAGCCCTGCACTGCTAAAACTCAGATCTAGGCAAGTTTGTCTATTTTCAAGTCAAAAATTTCAAAAACACTTATTTAATCCACATTCACTTAACCAGTCGAGATAAATTCTTACTTTAAGGAATGAAAGGCAAAATAAGACATTGAATTGCTTGTAATGAAGAGAAAATATCTGCCAGTGGAACAAGCAAAGTTTGACTCTGTGAGGCTCTTAAATGAAGGTTTAATGTCTGCTCAAGTCAAATTTGTCTTGTCTAATTGGCCGATTATTTTACTTCTTATTACAAGCAAATCAGACCTTATTTTTATATTTTCTATCTTTAAATAAGATCTTAATCCAGACATGTAAGGGAATTGTGGATTAGAATTAATCTAGTGAGATTTTTTTGGTCTTGAAATTGAACAAATACTCTCATTTAGAGTTTATTCAGTGTGTGTGATTGTCTGGTGACCGGTTCAGGGTGTACCCCGCCTCTCACTCAGTGTCAGATGGGATGGGCTCCAGCCCCCTGCCACCCTGAAGGGATAATCAGAACAGAAAAAGGATGGATTGATTTACTGTATCATGTTGGAGTGAGCCGCCGTGGTTATGAGACTTTTGATATTTCTCCGTGAACGTCTTCAGCCGCCTCGTATCTCCATCGAGCTGCTCGTGCTCTCCCTGCTCCGCCGGGGTTCCTCCCCGCTCCGCCGCTGTCAGCTTGTCTGTCACGGCGTTGATTGAAACATGTGGAGTCTGACTCTGCTGCTGAACGAAAACACAACCGTCTGATTTATGACCTCTGTAACACACCGACTCCCCCGCTGAGAGACTCCGCTTCCATCTGCTCCCATTTCAGATCCACAGATATTCTTCCACTGGGGAGTCGGCGTATTTCACTCGACATTGACCCGCCAAAAGTGGGTTTTTTTTCCTCCCATAATGCCGCGGGCTGTTCTGCTCTGTTGCTGAGTTTGCATTGTGCACTTCATTGACTCCTCTCTGCCTCTCATTGACTCGAGCTTTTCAGGCTTTTTTTTTGTTTCTATCACCGTCTCCTTGAATGTCGCTGCCATTGATTAGCTCCGCGGGCCTCATCAGAGCTTGTTATCCTGTCAATTTGCTCACCAACTGCTCCAGTCATTAACATTTAGGGTTACCGTGCAGAAAACAACAACGCTCCGCCAGGTGTTCCTGCAGCTCGTTCCAGCTCGGCGGAGTCGGAGCACACCTGGGCTGCTGTCAGAGACGGAGGAGAGGTAGAGATGTGATGGAAGGATGCAGCGCCGTCAGCCTCGCTGACAAATCTGAGAGGGGTTGTTTATTTATTTAATTAATGAAGAACGAGGGCTGGAAACGAGCTGATGTGGCTGATTAAAAAAAGTAAGATGGCTGCCCTAATGCTGAAGAGCCACGAACAGAAAAATGTCAGCAAAACTTATCTACCTGAAAACCATCCATCCATTATTTAAACCGCTTAAGGGGTCATGGGGGGCTGGAGCCTGTCCCAGCAGACATTTGGCGAGAGGCAGGGTGCACCCTGAACCCGTACCCAGCCAATTACAGGGCCACATAGAGAGACGGACAACCATTCACGCTAACACTTCAGGGCAATTTGAGCGTGTTTTTGGTCTGTGGGAGGAAGCCGGAGTGCCAGGGAGGAACCCACGCATGCAGGGGAGAACACCAAGCTCCACAGAGAAAGGCCCCAGCTGACCCCGAGATCGAACCAGTGACCTTGTTGCTATGAGTCACATGCATCACCTGCTGCACCACCGTGTTGCCCCTTTATTTAAAATGTTTAGGCTAAATGGTCGATTATCCATCCATCCATCAATCATCTATTCATCGTTTCCCTTTTTTGATCATGGGGGGGGGGGGGGGGGGGGAGCCTATCCCAGCTGACACTGTGTGAGAGACGGGGTACACCCTGAACTGGTTGCCAGCCAATGGACATCCATTTACACTAATACATAAGGGCAATTTGGAGTCACCGATCAACCTAACTAGCATGTTTTTGGTCTGTGGGAGGAAGCCAGAGTGCCTGGAGAGAACTCAAGCATGCACGGGGAGAACACCAAACTCCACACAGAAAGGTGAACCTTGTAGGCACTTGCACTACCTGCTGCACCACCATGCTGCCCCTTTATTTGAAATGTTTAGGCCAAAATAGTGGATTCTAATTAAGTAAAAAAATGACTTAAAAGTGCACATTTATAATGGGATTTCCATTAAGTAGTATTTAGTTTTTGCTGGTTATAGGTAATGTCACCTCAGAAGGACCGTACGGGAACTGTACTCAGCAAAAAGAAAATCAAAAGTAGAATTTTTAACCGTTTTCCAGCCCTAATCTAAACCAAACTTCGCCTACCTGATGAACACACACTGCATCAGGTTACACAACAATGCAGTCATTATGTAAATAGACTTAGTTTGGTTTTAATCCAACTCCTCCACCTCCGCACTGTGACACTCAGCTTTTGTGTCAGATGAATTCATTACAGAGCTGTCAGAGAAAATCTCATTACCCGGTAAACAATCAACGCATCAGGGCGATAAAGACGGTGAGGACGAGCAGGAGGATTCATTTTGTCTTCACTTAATCTGACGGATTTGGTTAGAGGTCTGCAGTAATCAATTTCTGCATTTTACACCTATGAAACAAGCTCTCTCACCTTTACGCCATGGCTGACTGACTATCCTTTAGATTATAGAGCAAAACAAAAGATCTGAAGTTTGGACTTTTGGGAAACTTATTAAAAATTAAAAAATGTCCTCATTTGACCGACCTGTGGTTACAAAAAGGACAGAAACATATTAATCAGTTATAATGTGAACCTGAAGAGAGAAGGAGCTGTGTTTGGATTGCATGAATACACTTACACCTGTTCATCTGCACTCAAATGACTTATCAGCCAATCACATGGCAGCAACTCAGTGAACTTAGGCATGTAGACACAGTCAAGACAACCAGATGAGCGTCAGAATGAAGAAGAAATGAGATTTAAGTGACTTTTAATGTGATGGGATTGGGTTTTTCACACAAACATCTTTAGGGCTTACATAAAATAGTGCAAAAAAAGAGAAACTGTCCAGTGAGTTGCAGTGAGTGGAGAACGACTGGAGGGCTGAAAAGAAAAAGGCATAAACAACTCGCACTGTAAAAAGGTTTCTGTAACTCCCTGGCAACAAGATGCCAGTGAGTTACTGCAAATGTCTTTACGGTAGTATCACTCTATTTTAATTTACAGCATTATTACTGTATTTTCAATCATAGGTGATCCACTGTATTTTAAATTACAGCAGAATTAATGTATTTTAAATAACAGTGTCATTACCATATTCTGTTCTACAACTTCTGAGTGTATGGTCATTAACTGGTCATTTATTAGCTATATA
The DNA here is from genome assembly GCA_037902135.1 of Cetoscarus ocellatus. Taxonomy (NCBI): domain Eukaryota; kingdom Metazoa; phylum Chordata; class Actinopteri; order Labriformes; family Labridae; genus Cetoscarus; species Cetoscarus ocellatus. The sequence goes on from JBAMNC010001517.1 coordinate 50,812, forward strand.
TATTTAAGTCACATACATCAATTTTTATCCAATAAAATAACGTAAAAGCAAACATTTGTTTCACCCAAAAATGTAAATAATTTACTAAAAGAGATCTTTCTCAACTACTTGATCCATTCCCCTTTTTGTAATTTACTGTATATACTGTATTTACTGTATAAAGACATTTTACAGTAGGTATCTGTAGATATTATGGTAAAATACCGTTAAGTCATCAGTTTCAGTGCAAATAATGCAAAGCAAAGAACGTCAGATAAAGCTTTCTTACGGGAAATCATGTTTTTGCTCTTCTCCCTTTGGTTTCGGTAAGAGTTTGATCTACCAACTGGCTCCTCTGAAAAAGATGTGAAGGACTCCGAACACCAGTGTGATAATCGTGTCTCTGCTGGTTTCCTTCATCGACGATCAAATCAAAGAAGCCGGGAAGCTGGGGGTCACTGCTGGGAAACTGAGAGAGATGTGAAAATCCTCCGCGGACGATGCCGGTTAGTCTGTGGTAGTCGTGGTTACTCAGTGATACCTGGTGAAATCTGCTCTCCTCAGAAGTTTAGCAAGAGAACTTGGTGGGGATTGTCGTTGATGAGGTTCATGTCGACTCAAACGTAGTTTAAGCTAACGGCTAACAACGGGGTCTAGCTTCTACGTCATACTGTGGCTTGATATGATTGGTCTGTGATGAGTGTGACTGGCAGAACGATCCACCAATCAGCAGCTGCAGTTGTTTTTGAAGGTTCTGCCTCTGAAAACATTTTCTATGGGCTCTTCTCCAGATGGACCAGTGAAATATTTCCGTGGTGGATATATGGAGCTGTCCGTCTGGCAGGTTAGTAATCTCCTGATCAATACAAACATCTGAAACAGTCACACATTCTCTGCCGTGGTTCAGACGTTCCTCTATTTTTGTCGACCTCCTGGATAAAAGCTGTCACTGTCAGCTGCAGGTCTGACGGCTCTGCTTCCTTTCTTTCTTTTATTCCTGCAGCGTTTTCAGCTCAAAGCGAGAGAGAGCTGATTTCATCGAGGTTGTTCTGAAACGAGCAGGAGGCCGTCAGCCTGAGCACAGGTAGCCTTTCACATGTTTGGTCTCAGGAGATGCTGCTGAAGGTCACGTGTGTGTGTGTGTGTGTTTCACGCCTGACATTTGTCTGTTTTTTGGTGCTGCTGCAGAGCTCTTGTATAAAGCCATGTGTGTGTGTGTAGGTTCAGAGAGTTGGATGATGCTTCAGGAGAGCGCGGCGTGCTCACACAGAGGAGGTAATCATAGGCCGGTCTGTGATTGAAGTGTGCGCGGGTTGAAGGGCGTCTTCATGAGGATACAGAGACAATAGCACCAGCAATCCCTCTGCTCTCCTTCATACCAAACTCACAGGGAGCACAGATATCACAGATGAAGTCACTCTCAGACTCAGAGAGGCTCGACCCCTGCACCAACATTCATAAATTTTTTGGGAGGCGTTTTTGTGCAGTTATTGATAGCAGTGGGACACAGTGGATAGGCTTGTGGAAGGGGGCGAGGACACTGTGAAAACTGGCTACAGGCCACAGACCAAAACATGCTCATTAGGTTGACTCCAAATCGGCCTTAAGCATGAGCATGAATGGCTGTCTGTCTCTCTATGTGGCGCTGTAATTGGTTGGCAGCCGGTTCAGGGTGTATCCCGCCTCTCGCCCAATGTCAGCTGGGATTGACTTCACCCCCTAAATAATAAACACATACTAACAGAACTTTTGATTATTGATAATTTATTTCTTCAATTCGCTGTTGCAGCTCTAATTTAAGTACTGATTGAGTGAATCAGAAACTAATCAATCAGTTGCAGTGTAGCTTAGTCAAAACACACCAGTGAGCCCTCCATGCGGTTGAAGAACCACTGATTTACTGTAAGATCGATTTAACCATCGAGTGCTAAAGGAGTTTTCATGTTTGAGTTCCTCTGTATTGTTCATAGTCTCATTTTACTTTTATTTATTTATTTTTTTCTTTAAATGAAGTTGATATAGCTTAAAGATTCTGCATGTTGCAACCTACTTACTTATTTTTTATTAATTTTTTTATATTTTTATCTATTTTAATGTCTTTGTTTGATATTCCTACTACAATACTGTGTATAAGAGCAACTGAAACAACTGAATTTGCCCTTGAGGATTAATAAAGTATTTCTAATTTTGTTTCTGAAATCCTTTCGATCCCTCTTCAGTGACAGTGGCCGTCTACTTTGAAGATGGAGTGAATATCTGCATAAATGATTTTTTCTTCCTATTGCTTGGCTATGATTCTATTAAAATAATCTCCATCAAATTCTGATCCTTATTTCCTGCCTTAAAGGTGTAGTGTGTAGAAGTTGGCAGCATTTCGCCAAACAGAAACGGTGAATATAGGATGTAATGTTTCTATTTGTGTGTAAAGTCCATCGAAATAGGTGTACAATCATCCCCATAAAACTTTTGTTTTCTTTTTATTAAGTTAGAAAAAGCTTTTTATATTTATGTGCTGTGGGTCTTCCCTTTGTGGAGGCTGACATAAACATCGGCCATGTTGTCTACGGGTGGGTTTTGGGGACAAAAAGCGAAACACGATTTTTGAATACGAGTCTCGCTAATGTTTGCTTGTGTTACTAAAAGTTTACAAGACCTATAATCATCATCTTAACTGACCTATTATCTATAAAAATAGTAGTTACAAAAATGAATGAAAAATCCTCACCTCGTAACTGTTGTAAATGACTCCCTGTTCACGATCCTTATTGGTCTTCACCGGCTCTCGTTGCTTAGTGATGTGATGTTTTAGTAACGGACGGGCTCATTCCAAAATCTGAACCCTAGATGTCGATAAAATGCCAATTTCTACACACTGCACCTTTAAATAAACACTTCCACTGACCTTTGACCTTCACAAACATTCAAAAGACTGCAGTCAAAACATGGAGTCTTGGCGCTCTGTGAGGATGTCCATGGATTGCAGTGGCGCCTCAGATGACCTCGGGCTTCGCTCTGATTCCCAAACACCCTCAGAGTAATGAACAACACCTGAAGCAGCGACCGCACACACATCGACAGGCTCGACCCAGCTTTAATCCTGATAAATTGCAACAGTGGGTGCTGTAGTGTCCCTCGTAAAGCCCTTTATCTGCAGCGTCTGCCCATTCGGCGGCATGAAGGCGCCACAAGACCCCCCCCCCCCGGCCCATTTATCCTAAGTGAGTGTCGATAGGACGCTCACAGCCGCTCTCTCTTCCTCCTCCTTGTGTACAAATGAGCCGTGGGAGTTGATTCAGAGAAGCACTCTGTATGCATGCGAGTCGTGACCTCGCGGCTGTAAATACTGATGAATGCGCGGCCTTGCTAATCTGCTGCTAACGTCCCATTTAGACGTGTGTGTGCTCCAGAGCTGCGGGGCTTTGATATTCGGAGCGTCTGTTGTCGCAGCATCACAGGGTCCCGCTCAGCTGTCAGACACACCAACGCCACGCTGCCTTTTAAAGAGTGTGAGCACGCCAGCCGAGGGTGAGCGTGTAGGAATATCAAAGCCTGTTTATTTGGCAACACGTGGGGACATTTTGTGGAGGAAGACAGAAAAATCAAACATTAAAGCGAGTCCTGAATGTGAGAATATGGAGCCAAGGTTCAACCAAAGGGAATTAATCCTGTTTTGAAATGATTTATACAAAGTTCAAAGCTGATTCATGGCCTGCAAACATCAAAAATGACTCGTTTTTTTTATTTGCAGACACAAAAGTGAGTGTTTTATATATATTTAAGGCTGTGCATGTGGGTTTATTTGAACAGTGACTGATAAAAACATATGGAGAGTAAAATTATGTGTTTACACCTACAGCTATATTTATTGGCTCGAACCTCCAATGAGATTTGTTGCCAAATTAGTAAAATAACAAACATATAACAAGGTGGTGATTGGCTACTGACCAGTCCAGGGTGTGGGACAGGCAACTTGTCGACATAGTGGACAAACTTTGGTGAAATAGATTGTTGGTGCAAGATGTACTTGTCGGATCAATGTGCAATGTGCAGACATTACATTATCATATACGTTATCCTGAGTAGATTTTGTGAGGAGTGAGTCGTCTCACTCGTGTTACTATCTTTGTTGAGAGCAGCGACTGTAGAGCAACCTCAGACTGTAACAGAACTGGACGAAGCCATGTGACGAGGCCCTCGCCATTGCTGATGAGCCCCTCTAATGGATACTGCACGTGTCATCTTAAGGCAGGACTTAAGGCCGTCTGACCATGGCAACACCATTTTTCTAACACTTGGTAAAAAAAGAGATGAGGAAAAGCACAGACTTCTTATATATCTAGACTGAAGACATTTTTTTCACCAGGCTGTGAAGGTGTGCTTTAAGGCTTTAAAAAACATATTTTTAGGTGTCAGGTTTCTGCAGCCAGCCTCAAGTGGACACTCGGGGTACTGCAGCTTTTGGCACCCCCACATGGGCCTCCATTTTCAGACCTGAAGGTTGCCATAGCAACGGCAGCTGATGTGACTCCAGGGTTTCCAAAGAAAACATCGGTTCTCTGGGAGTATTTCATCCCTACATCGGTCTTATGTGTCTGCGCGGAGGTCAAAGTTAAAAGGAAATTGGGGGTAAAGTTATGGAGAATTTAAGATAATACAGATTCATTTAGCAGATGCTTTTGTCCAAAGGGACGTCCCTTTGAGAGTAAAAACAACTCAAGCAAGAATCTAAACCAGAAGTACAACCTTAGTGAGAGCAACAAGCTGCTTCAAGTCTGATTGGACGCAGGTGCTGCCATGTAGAGCTGGAGGCAGTGACTAATTCTTTATTATTATTAAACCAAACGATTGAGACAAAACCTTGTCAGATCACCTCAGTATCATCATCATAATGTCCTCATGTCATTGACATCATCACCATATTGAGCATCTACATACTACATACATGCTGTAAACTTCTCTCTAGTGTTCAATAAACCGTATTTATATTTATAATATCTCAAATTTTCCATCTGTAAAATATCAAACATGTTCATAACCACTGTAAATACCACTTACATATATTTTTTATTTTATTTTATTTATCATTTGTAACTTTCTTACTTATATTTCTCCTTTGTATCCTGCAGCTGCTGTAAATTTGGAATTTCCCCCTGTGGGACTAATAAAGGAATATCTAATCTAATCTAATCTAACTTAATCTACTTGGAGTCTAAGACTGTGGAAAGCAGTCTGGGCATAAAATCAATATCGGTGATGTCAACCATAGTTCAGCTCTACTAGTGCTCAAATTTGGAGTACATGTACTCAATTTTGGTCAATGAGTGCATGAGTAGACTTTATAGTGAAGCAAGAAGTGTCACTGTCTCGATGGAAGTCTGAGCTCTTGGAGCACTTCTACTTTGAAAATAAAAAGTCAGCTTTACTTTCATGAAGGCTGATTATGAGCTAACCACCAGAGAAATTGGTGACATTTTCTGTATCACTTTACGAATGACTGTTGGGTTGAATCTTAAATGTTTTCATAGTAAAGTTCTCCCATCTCCATTGTTCAGGTGTCCGAAAAGAGGCTGTGAGGTGAATCAGCACGAGTCTGCTCACACCTGTAGCATCAGTATGAGGTCTGTTCCTGCATCACTGAGTTGTTTTATTCTGCCAAGCAGGCTGTGTTTTTCCAGCATTTGTCAGTTGGTTGGTTTGTCTGCCTGTGAGCAAGATAACTCAAAAAGTTTTCCACAGACTTCGCTGAAATGTTTAGGAAATGCTCATCATTGTACAAGGAAGAAGTGATTCAGTTTTGGTGTGGATCCCAATTACATTACATTTGTTGATCCACAATTTTTGTATTGAGTTGCTGACATTGTGAGATTGGACAATTTTCCAAATAATAACTTTACAAAAACTGTCTTGATGGAAGTTTGAGCTCTTGAAGCACTTCTAGATTGAACATAGAAAAGTCAGCTTTACTTTTATGAAGGCTGATTATGAGTTAACCACGGAAGAAGTTTATAGTTGAATCTTACGTATTGATCGTAAGTTTTCCCATCTTTATTTTTAGGTGTGAGAAAAGAGGCTGTGGGTGAATCAGCTCGAGTCTGCTCAAACCTGTAGCATCAGTATCAGGTCCGTCCTGATGGATTTGTCTGGCCCCGTCAGAGAAGGAGGACCTGACCCGTGACTTGCCAGCGATGTGCCAATCAGAGTATCGACCCGTTTGTGTTTTCCCTTCAGCCCGAGGCGTCCGAGCCGACATCAGGCTGGATGAAATATTCCTCTCCTTGGCTGAGCTTCAAACGTGTCCTCACCCTGGGAGCTGTCCGTCTCTCTAAAAGAGATGGTTGGAGGGGGAGGTAGAGGGGGAGGAGTGTGAAAATAGCCGATGGGAGATGTGACGGAGAGGTGGGGTGGTGGCAGGTGGCCTGGCAGCAGGAGAGCTCGCCTGGCTCTGCAGTTTACAACAAATACAGTAAATCCTCCTGCTTACTCCGCTGTAGACTTTATTATTAAAGCTGCAAGTTAGTCCTTCATTTGCTCCATTTATGCCCCTTTAATGCATTTTTAACAACCCGACCAGCGTCTTTTGTCCTGTTAATGCCTCCACAGCTGCTGCTTAATGAATTCTTCTATCTATACCGCTGTTTCCCAAAGTCAGTCTTGTTTTTTAGGATTTAATTTGCACTTGAAACAGAAGGATTAAATTCTCTAAATGAGTTTGTACTTTAAGAAATGGGATTATAATATTAATTCACTCAAATATAGGAATGAAAGTCTCCAAGGACGAGGAAGTAGGACTGAGAGGACATTATTATTACTGCTAAGGAGAAGAACTGATTGATAATTGAAAAGCAGTGATAGCATCCATTTATGTGATAATTGGTTTAAGGACACATTTACATTTAACTTTGAGAAGTTATTTTGAGCAAAGTTTAAGGAGCAATGGGACATTTAATAAATAAGAATGAACTTGCTGTGCATTGTGTTAAATCTCCTGAAACTAGACTGAACCGGAGCAGTTTCTGCAGCACAGCTTAAGTGGGTTATCTGTCTCTGAGCTGTCTGTCTGGCTTTTTTCATCCATCTAATTTGACATTTTTTGGTGTTTTACTGAGCAGAGCAGAAAAGGAGATGAGGTGGAACTCGTGTTAGATGTTTCCAAAAGGAGCCCGAGGGGGAGATCACATCCTGTTGTTGTGTTTGATGTGAAACAGGGAGGACTACAGCGAGTGTCAGAAATCAAGTTATTCAGCCTGTGAGGAAATGAACAAAAGATTTTATGATGAGGGAGGATGGAAGTTAAGATCAGATGGATGGATGGATGAAACACCAACAATGAAGATCAGTGATAGATGTATAAATCCATAAAAAAAAGACTATGCTTTTGTGCTGGTAGTTGAAAGGTCAAATTGATGGATTTTTTGGGGTCATTCAATAACTTTGTGAGATTGTTGACATTTTTGTTAGAAACTCGATAAGCTGATGAATGCTTTGGTGGAGATTTGTGCTAGTTGATGGTGCACAACTGACTGGATGGTTTGATGATGTAGAGCTGGATAGTTGGATCAAGAGATGAATGTGTTAATTGAAAATAAATAAATGTGTAGATGTGTGTATTAATTCATAAACAGAATAAAGTATAGATCAATAAAAATGAGAAGATGCCTGAACAAAGGAAAATAGGATGGATTGAGGAGGAGTGGATTTACAATTCAGTTATCAAAGGGAAGGATGGATGGATGGACAGATGGATCAAAGAAATATCAAACACATAATGAAAGAAAAGATGCATTAAAAAGGAATTCAGAATAATTCTGAATAAAAGAGGGATGGGTGGATAGATGGATTGAAAGATGCAACACTAAATGAAAGAACAGATGCATAAAAAAAAGGAAGAGGGGATGATAGATGATGGATATATCGGTGGATGTTGAAAGGATGGATGAAAAGAGGGATGGATGGAAAAATGCATGAAACACACAATGAAAGAATAGATGCATTAAAAAATATATGGATTAAAAATTCAGTTGGTGGAGTGAAGAATAGATGATGGATGGATGGATGGATAGAAAGATGGATCAAACATTAAATGAAAGAATAGATGCCAAAAAAAGTATAGATTTATAATTAAATAGCTAAAAGGAAGAAAAGATAGATAGATAGATAGATAGATAGATAGATAGATAGATAGATAGATCAACTTTGTTGTCCCTTGCAGGAAATTTGTCTTAGACAGCAGTGCTACAGGCTAAGGGCACGATATCCATAAAAAAACACTGGACAGCATATAACAGTTACATAAGCAAGAGGTTGGCGACAAGCATGGTCTGTAGTTATTGCACAAGAAGATTAAAGTGCAGTGCTCGTTACAATAAGTAGTGAAAATAAGTAGAAACAAGTTAGAAATTATCAAATAACGATGAGAAGAATAAAAACATGGATAAAAGCGGAATAATAACAACAGATGAGAGACTGGTGGCAACAAATAAGCTGAAAAAAATACAAAAATTATATAACACTTGCAGTAAAAGAATTACTCAGACTGTTTGTTGAGAAGAGATATGGATGTTGGGAGAAAAGGGAGCTTATAGTGGTTTGTTGAAAGATGATGGATGGATGCATAAATGGACAACTAGATGTTCAAGGTGAAAAAATAAACAGATTAATAGATTGAAGAATGGTTGGTTGGTTGGTTGGATGGATGGATGGATAGATAAAAACCTTTACAATAATGGATAAAAGGCTAACGTGGCTGGAGAGCACACAGAGAGAGAGATGGAGAATAAACAACAGTTTAACAGTCCTGTTTACAAACCCCAGGAGTGGATGAATTTCATATTGTTTGATTAAAATAATAAAACCTCCTTCATCCTGTTTTATCCTCATAAACCAAATTGAATGATGAGAGGATCCATTATGAACGGCCCTATAAAGCATCTTTAATGCCCTCAGACTGAATTTTACTGTCCACGCCGCTCATATTAATCTTCCTTTGTTCTCGTCCGGCGTGCAGAGATAAAACCCCCTCAGTCCTCCTAATGCGTCTGATCTCAGATCTGATAGCACGCAGGCTAATTGTTGTCCCTGTAATGACTGCGGGCCGACTGTTTACACTCCCAGGATCACAGCCGTCGATGCAGGAGGCCGTGTGCTCCTGCAGCAGCTCCACATCTGAAGTTCTGTGATGACGGTTTGGCAGGAAGACGCTGCTCGGTGTGTGCCTCTTTGTATCGTCTGTGACAGACTGCAGATCTGAGGTGCTCCAACCTCCTCCAGTCCTCTGATACTCCCAAAGTTCGTCAGTGTTTCCAAACTTAATTGCATTAAATGAGGAGTCACTGTTCTGCAGGTTTAGAGGGGTTTGACATAATTAGAGCTAAAGGGGAGAGTGTTAATCCTAAGAGGATATTAAGCACCGTGAATTGTGAAGCTTCAGGGGAAATTTGTGCTAAAATATTAAAGTGGGTACCTGATAATGTTAAAATGTGGATTAGTGGAAAGTAATGAACATTCATGCAACACAAACTGGAGTTACTGAGGATTATTTTGACATTTTTCATATTCAAATATTGAAATTTGCACCTTTTTCCCATAGCGTCTGTTTTTCACGATCAGTAAAGAACATTAAAGACTCATTTGCTGAATTTTAGGGATTTGCAACATGGGATTTTTTTTTTTTGCCAATATCTGATATGCGGATATTAAAACACTTATTTAACCAAAACTGGTATCTTTACTGATATTCAGGAATAACTGAATGAAGTTTTCTTTATTTATATAAAAATATGTTTTTACCATACCAGTAAAATCAAACTTTAGCTACCCTTGTAAGAGCTCCAAAGACAGATTTACTGATCCTCTGACAGAAAATCCAACTCTTTTTTTGAAGCTTGTGCTTTGGATTTTGCACAAAGTTAATGCTCACATATTAACAGTAATTATCAGTCGCAATATTCATATCTGCCAATGCAGAGAACAAGCTTTTAAAGCCTTAATCTGTCAGTACTGGTGTCATACTGATGTTGTTCATCCCCAGTGAATTTTCATTTACACGCCAAATTATCATCATTAACTCGAGGAGTTCATGTTCCTGTCCATGGTGACTGCTCTGACACTGATATCAGGACAACAGGGAGGACGTAAGAGGAAAAACTGCATCGTCTGTCTGTTCGTATAGTTGTGATCTGAACCAGGACAGACCCTCTGCGGGTGTTTTGTCTTTTAATGCTTAAAGCTGCCCCAAAAAATCAGACAGACAGACAGACGGACAAACTACAAACAGACTGACTGAAAAACAGATACGCTGTCAAAAAACAAACATGAAACAACAGACAGACATTCCAACAAACTGTTGGATTAACAGACAGACAGTTAAAGTGACAGACAGACGGATACAATAACCAACCAACAGACAGATAAACAGACAAACAGACGAACAGACAGACATAACAACCAATCAACAGACAGACGAAGCAGCTTTTAAACAGCCAACAGACAGGAAACCAAAACCAACTTATAAACAAACAAACAGACAGACAGACACAACCAATAGACAAACAAATCAGCTTATAAATAGACAGACAGACAAACACACAATCAAACTGACAAACAGACAAGTAGACAGGCAGACACAACAACCAAGAAACGGAGACAAACATAAACAAAACAGACAGACTGACAAACAAACCAACAGACAGACAAGCAGTCAAACAAACAAACAGACAGACAGACAAACTTATAAATAAATAAACAGGAAAACAAACAAACAGGCACACTGACAGACACACATGCATGCAGACAAACAGACAGACAGAGGGACAGTTTTAAGGACTGTATTTACGCTCAGGTTAAGGTGAGGATGTTTATTTGTTTACAGCTGTTGTTGACACGTCTCTCTTCTTGTTTTCTCTCCAAAGGTTGGACACTGCTGTCCTCTCACTGTTGGACAGACTGACTGGACGGAGACGAGCTGAGACGTCTTCAGTTTGCGTGAGAAATCTACCTTACATGTTAAATTCTGATCATCTTATTCAGACATGTTTGGTCTTCAGGTCTGATCAGCGGTGCCCTCTGACCTCTGACCCTCAGCACAGAGAGTTTAACTCAGCTTCATTTGCTGGGACCTTTTTTTTTGTTTTCATGTCTTGCCTCACTCCTGAGTCCATGACAAGCAGATAGACTCCATTCTTTAGACTGTGAGTGCAGTAACAAGGAAGAGACGGGCAGAGCTTACCCACCACTAATTAGCTTAGCTCAAACACTGGGAGTCAATGGGTAGCGTTAGCCTGCCTCTGCCTACAGTCCTCAGATAAACTCTTCGGCAACTCTAAACGGTCCTGTGTGTGTGTTGTGACTCGTTTTTTACCCCTTTATGTTACGTTATCTTCCACTATCATCGTATTATCTTTTTCTACCCATAAACAGAGGCTTTGTTTTGTTGACCTTCTTACAAGCACGTTTGCAGTGGTTTGTGCTAGAGATGTGACGTTCACAAACGAGTTGAGTCTTTTGAACAGCAGAGGATAACGTAACATAACGTAGTAAAAAGACTGATTCATTATTAGTACACAGGACTGTTTAGAGCTGCTAAAAAGGTTTTTTTGATGATTGTAGGCAGAGGCAGGCTAACACCACCCATTGACTCCCAGTGTTTGAGCTAAGCTACTTAGCAGTGGGTGAGCTCTGCCTGTCTCTTCCTTGTTACTGCACATGCAGTCGAAAGAATGGAGCCTATCTGCTTGTCATGGACTCAGGAGTGAGGCAAGACACGAAAACAACAAAACTGTTGGCACCAGTGTTCATTTTGACAGCACTTTTTAATTTAGTTTTAGTTATAGTCTTTTGCCTAAAATATCTTTTAGTTTAAGCCACCATTTAGTCAGCTAAGTTGTTTTAATTTTAGTCTAGTTTTGGTTGATGAAATTTCACATTTTACTTGACGAAATCTACTGTAAATTTAGTCGACTAAAATATGAAGTGTAAAGGGTAAGGCATTTCTTATGTTTCCTTTCTGAAGTCATGTTTTACACTTGGATAAAATGACACATCTAATAACCCTTTATTGAATGCTAGTAAAGTCTGAATGTATAAATGAACAGAAACAAATTGAACTTTTGTGTGAAATGCAGTCACCTTTATTTAGGCTACCTGGCAGAGCATCTCAGTTACAACACCAGAACTGACAACAAACAGTGAACCTGCTCTACATGAATATATCAATTCATAAAGAGAGGAGCTCTGATTGGATCGCTCCACAACTTATCCCACCACCACCAACCAAAGTAGCTGTGATTGGATATATTCCTAACTTGTCCCTACTTGTGCACTTGTTTTTATTAGTTACTGTCTAGTTTTCGTCAGGGGAAAAAGGTTGTTGACGAAAACTATGACGAAAATAATTAGTCAACAGAATTAACACTGGTTAGCATATCCCTTTAAAAGTATACACTTAATAACATGTTCATGTTTCAGTGGTTGTTAAATTAAATTGTCAGAAAATGTGACAAAACTGAGAAACAGGCGGTTTGACAGAGAAAATCTTCCTGGAGGGGAACTTCGTGTTGTTTCCTCGGCTTGTTACTGATTCTCCTCCTGACAACTTACTTCTCCCCCTTAAATAACACATGAGTGTGTGGGAGAGCTTTCTTTATGAAGTCGAAGATGTTGCCCGCCTCATTTGTTTGCCATTGCCGGTAATTAAGACGTCAAAGTGGCAGCTGAAGACATGGAGTCGTTAACGGTGACAGCCTGACATGAAACGGTTCCAGGGCAACTCTAAAAATGAACCTCGCCGTCATCCCGTCACTCTCTCCACCTCCGGTCTTTTCCCTGCTGAACCTGGGAGTGAGCTGGTGACAAACAGGCGCTACGTGACGGCGTCTGTCCCCCGGCAGCGTTCGACACCTCCGGCTCGTGTTTCAGATGGAGTGAGAGGCCGATGAAAGCGTTGGCCGGGAGCGGCGCCTTGAGACGGGGTGAAGGTTGAACAGAGGGTAGAGCATGTTGTGAATGTGTAATCGCCTGTTTTTTCCCTGAATGTTTACCTGCTGAGCTTCTTAAAACTCCAGCTGGGTCTGTTCTCTGAGCGTTTCAATCATGCACGCACGCATTCACACACCCCCTCCCGCTGAGACGCTCGTCGATGTGCGAGTGATCTCATCCGCCGGCGGGTAAACACGGGTCGGCGTGCGTTTGCTACCTGCTGCGTTGCCCCGCTTGCTGATCGACTTGAGCAGCTGTAAAGAAGATGCACAGAACTAAAACCTGAGGGCTCCAGGAGTGGGTCTTATTTACTGGATTTAAAAAGCACAAACTCAGACGCCCACTCAGATTCAGCAGAACGGAAATACGTTTTAGCTCGACGATATTTTAGAGCAGGGGTGGGCGACCTTGATTACCAAGAGGGCCACCTAATTTTTTTAGTGCCTGAGGGCCGCACCATTACATATTGTCAGGCACTCTCAATGAGGAAAAAAATACACAAATAAGCAAAAAATAGCAAATATAAAGCTTCAAAAATGGATCATACCATCATATAGGGATACATGATATTGTCAGTTTGATATTGGTATTGGCCGATATCAGCCTAAAAAGTTAAGTATCGTATCGGCCGATAGTAAAATTTGTGCAGATATTTAAAGCTGACATATTGGTCACACATATTTGCCATATCTTGGCTGGAATATTGGCCAATAATACAAATGTACAGTATTGATGCACCTTCTCATCACTGCATGGGTACATTTTAAAATCAAGGGTTTCATTTTTGCAAGAGTTAAATGCTGTTTTTCTTGTTTTACATCTGTTCCTCCTAACACTTAAAGAGACAAGTCCATTTCTGTTAAGTACAGAGCTTGACCAGAAATGTCAGTATGGGTATTGACGATAATGAATTAAAAAATATCGGCATATTGGATATCAGCAAAAATCCAATATGCTACATCCCTACCAACCAAAATATATTTTAACTCAAACACCATTAAAAACTAGAAAGCACTCGGAGAGTGCAGACCTCCACCAAGCGCCACAGTTTCCCCTATTTGTCATTTGCACCATAAACATTAGTCCCACATTTATTTTGACTACATTTTAGATTCCTTGACCATGAAAACATACCATTGGCAACTGAATTCATAATGATAAAGAATAAATCTTGTGAGGTATTTTTGACTTGAAATTAGACAAATACTCTCATTTAGATCTGAGTTTATGCAGTGTAAGCACAAATGTATTATGTTTACCATCGTTTCCAAATTATTTTTTTTGTATTATATTTTAGTGCCTCATAAAAGATACTTAGAGATACAGTCATCGCAAATTAAGTTCTTTAATGACTTGTAAAAAACAAAGCATGTACCAGCAATCTAAGGTTAGTAGAAATATTTTATCACCTATACTAATTTGTACATTAATTAATACTGGTTACTCATGACGAATCAGATTTATCAGTTGTTGTTGTATTTTCTTCATATTTACAATTTGGGTTTTTTCTTTTGGAAATGATTGTTGGGCTGCATTGAGTAAGGTGAAGGGCCGCATGTGGCTCCCGGTCCAGCAGTTTTCCACCTGTGTTTAAGAGAGTCGTCTGCAGAAACAGGGCCTGGAGGCCTGTCCTTCGTGGTTTTCCACCTTCTCAGTTGTAAACTCTGATGTTTAAAGCATCATTCTACTTGATGTAACATAACTTAGTTAAAAAAGATGAGTCACAACAAGCACACAGGACCATTTAGAGTCAGTGAAGAGTTTATCTGATGACTCTAGGCAGAGGCAGACTAACGCTTCCCATTGACTCCCAGTGTTTGAGCTAAGCTAATCAGTGGTGGGTGAGCTCTGCCTGTCTCTTCCTTGTTACTGCAGCACAGTTTAAAGAAAGGTGTCTGTGTGCTTGTCATGGACTCAGGACTGAGGTAAGACAAGAAAAGAGAAAAGTTGCCATATCCCTTTAAATAATCCTCATTTGCACCTGTTCCTGATGAGGGTAATTAACAGTGTCAGTGTTATTTGAAGTTTGGGCAGGGGTGTGGTGCCTTGTCTTTATCTCAGGTCTCCAGGATCTTCATGTGAATCAGCAGATGTAAATCAAGCCCCGGGCTGCAGAACTCACAGCGATCACCTCTTTCATCTGCTCAGAAAATCGCGCATTTTCTCCATGTTGAGATGCCTTTTAATCAAAGTGATGTGATTTGTTTTGCTGATGAGAGTTTATGCACTCTGTTTGACCTCGCTGAGGACTGATGTGCCAGAAACAGATAATGTACACACATGACGGGGGTGCTGTATGTGCGTCTGCAGGCGTGTTCGCTTCACTGATACATGTAAATCTTCTTAATGGAACACATCAGGGTGGCTTCATACTCTGAAAATATAAGCCCTGAACTGTTAGGGATGTCTCTCTGATGCACAAATGACAATGGGGAAGAGCAATAGTTGCAATGAGGGGGCTCCATGATTGGTGTGGACCAACAAAGGGTCGGCTTTGATAGTAAAACAATATCAGTCCTGGATGAAGTGTAAATAAGTCACAGGATGTGGCCCTTGCAGACTGTTTCTGTGGCAGGTCAAAGGTTATATCAGTTTTGGGCTCTTGAAAGGACAGAGCTGACTCCTGATACCACCTTTAACTTTCGTATTGTGCAGGCTAAATAAGGTCCTCTGGAAAAGGAAGCTGCTGGAGAGTGTTTGAGGAAACTCTGACCACAGAGGAAATTCAATCAGTGCTGCCTCTCTCTTCGTTTTCCTCCTGCTGTTTCGCTGTTCAGAGGAAAAAAAGATCTTTTCTGGTTAAATATTGGCTTTGGAGAATGAGCACGAGCGCCTGGAGAGTTGTACTGGATGAACACCACTGTCCTCCGCTCACCTCCTCTTCCTGCGGTTTCGGGCAGCGTCCCAGCGGTGCAGGCGTTGGTGTCACGCTCCAGTGTGCGTGTGGGGTCGAGCTCTTCGAGCAGCTCTGACGCTCGCCGGCTCCTCGGGCTGGAAATTGCCATAATGTGTCCTGCGGTGGTCGGCTGCACAGGCGGCTATCAGAGGCTCCATCTGTGCTGAGGAGGAGACACACTCACAAACATAAAGCATCGTTCATCAAACTCTGGGGAATACACGGGAAAACTCAATTACAACAATGCACCAGAAAAGCACTCAGGTTTATCAGACAACTTAAGATAAAGAACCAAAACACAGCACCGTCTTTTATGGAGCCTCCTTAATGCACATTATTGTCTCAAATCTAATAACTTATAAGACTGTTCATTTTAACTGAGACCAACTAAACCTTAAAATCTTTTTAAGAGGAAAAATACACAAAAGTAAATAAACAGAATGTCCACAAACTCTTAGCAACAAAATGCAAAAACAAATAAAATGTTTTTTTGTGATTCAAACACACAATCAAGCAGGCCGCCATGTTGAATGTTATGACCAACTGAAACGTACGTGCCAACAAGTGCTTTTTTCAGTCAGATGTGAACTCACTGAATATGAAACTTAAATAAATCGACCACGGCCCATCAAAAGAAAAGCTGCAATTTCGTTCTGCGACTTTATGTGTAACCTTACAATGACTGGCTGTGGATTCAAAAATGATTATTACGTTCAAATGGTTTGCATGTTTATGGTGTGCTGTTGAATTAAAATAAGCTAATCTATGCTAACATTTAAATTTACATGGCTACTACTCATGTGACTTGTCTATGTTTTACTTGGGCTGCCATTTAAATAGCTCACTTTAAGTTGGATAAGTTAGCACAATGTCTTCCTGCTTACTTACTATCGTAAAACAATATTTTCACATTAGCTCTTTACCTTACCATGCAGACATATTTGTCTGCAAAGTATCACACAAACACATGAACTCTGGTAAATGTTGATGTGTAATCATGATAATAAGCTAGCTATGTTAGCGTCACCAGTTTGGACCTTTTGTTTTATCACGACAAGTTTCTAAAACAACGAGAAGACTGAGGCTAAAGAGCGTCAGTCCGCAAAGCACAAAGATTTTAAGATATCTCTTCTTCTCTGATGATTCCTTTCTGATAAATTGCATCAGTTACAGCACTTTAATGATTTTCTTGCTTTTCTTTGATGCTCATCCATGACTAAATGCTTAATCGCTTTCCTTTACCTTAACATAAACGTATAATGAACCTTTAAACCAAGGCTGAATCCATGCAGCCCGTTTAATGACCTATTTTACAGTGTAACCTCGGCCAAGGACAGACGTTCTTCGCCCTTCTCGCTTGAGCAGTTACCATTAAACGTATATGAAAAATGATTCACTGTTTAATTGATGAGCACTGGATTTATGCACAGAGGGGGGATATGAGAGCGTAACAGTGGAGGAGTCGGAGAGCTGTTTAGTCTCAGGCTGCAGATCCTCTTCTTCAGCTGCTGAGTGTTTTCCTCTCTTGTTGTTGGAGACGTTGACTCCCATCCAAATATTTGATATGTGGGTGGTTTAATAAAAACACTGTTTAATATGTAAACGCTGGCTCAGCACGCTGCCCACAGCCAGGACTAAAAGGAGAACACAATCAATTTGACATGTTTGTTTTTGCAGGGACATTTATGCTGCAAATATCCCAACTCTGAAACAAACATCAGCTTTAATTCAATGATAAAATCACATCCCAAGTAATAAAAGACAGATAATTATATTAATATACTTTCATGTTTATAAGTGACATGAAATTAGCATAATACTAACACATAAAACCCCCCATCATTACATGAAGCATTTATCTGCTGTCTGAACTGAGTTAATGTTGGACTTTAATGGAATTAATCAGATATATGACTCCATAAATTTAATGGATAGACTTTAAATGGAGCTGTTCCCTCTCCCTCTAATTGAATTGAATTGTCTTGCCTTCCATATTTGAAAGTGAGGAACATTAAACTGGTTTATTCTGGTCATTTTTCTTACGTTTTAATATATTGATGAACAAAAGGTGTCAGAGTCTATCTAAAAAATCACTGACTACCAACCTTCCGATTGACCCGCACGCCTTCATACCTACTAACTAACTAACTAACAACCTCTAACCAACTCACTACCTTATTGCTCACTATTTACTTGCTCACTAACTAAGCTCTTACTTCACTAGTTCACCACCTGACTAACCAACTCACTGTCTTACTTCTGCATTACCTCACTATTTCACTGTATAACCAACATACTGATGAGCTAACCAAATGCCAAACTTACTACCAACCTACCTATCTGCCTACTTAACAAGATCACCACATAACTACCCGACTAACTCTGATTACCAGCCTTCCTTCCTACCTGCTTTCCAACTTGCCTACCTCCTAATCAACTAACAAGTCATCCAACACAATACATTTCATTTTACCTGACTTCTTGAGTAATTCTCCCACTAACATGCTAACTAGCATCCTACTCACTTGACTAGCTGACTGCCAGACTAACCAATTCACTACCTCTTTGCTTATTTACTAGGTGTGTCAGAAAAGTTCCAGGACTGGTGTCACAATAGATTTATTTGGAATCTAAACTACAAGTTTTCCCCTTCGAAGTAATCCCCCTGGAGTATAATGCACTTTCCCATCCTTCTCTGAAACGCTTTCATGCACTCCTGGAAGGATTCTTCCAGGATCCTCCGCAGCTCCGTCGTCATGGCCTTTTTGGTGTTGTCCATGTCTTCAAAACGGGTCCCCTTGATGACCCCCTTGAGCTTGAGGAAGAGGAAAAAATCACATGGAGCCAGGTCGGGTGAGTTTGGAGGTTGCTCCAGCACGGCGATGTTCCTCTCGGCCACGAACTGTCGGATGCTCAGGGCATTGTGAGCGGGCGCGTTGTCATGGTGAAGCAGCCACGACTTGTCCTGCCACAACTCTCGCCTCTTCTCGCGCACTGAACGAAGCAAACGCCGCAGTATCTCTTTGTAGACATGTTGGGAGTACTTTGGAGCGGAAAACTCTTAGTTTGAAGTTTGGGTTTGAAATAAATCTTTAGTGACACCAGTCCAGGAACTTTTCTGACACACCTTGTTTAACTCATTAACTAACAAACTAACTGTCCAACTACTTACTGAACTAACTCACTACCTAACTAACCAACTCACTGCCTTGCTTACTCACTAATAACTTACTGAATAAATATCTAACTTAGTAAATAACTTACTAATTCAGGATCTAACTAAATAACCTACTAACTAACTTACATCCTACTTATTTACTAGCTCACCGTCTGACTACCTGACTACTTAACTGACTGACCTTCCTATCTATCTGCCAAACATCACCCCGTCCTCGTGGTGACATCTCCCCACGGTCTGTATTTCCCTCCGTGATAATAACTCCTGCTCCCAGGTGGTTTATTATTGTATATGTTGTGCTATTGTGTCTCCATAATGTGTCTTTGTGTGTGTATTTGTGTCTGTGGGGGTTATTTTTAACTTCTGTCGGTGAGGACGGGTGAACTCGTTCCTCGGCTGCTTGTGTGGACGTCCAGGGGGAGCGAGTGTGTGGATGTGTGTGTTTGTGTTCCCTCTGTGTGTGTGTGTGTGTGTTGGGTAACTCCCGGTGGACCAGAGGCATGTTGGTTTGTTGGAGGCCGCCGCTCGGTCACTCTGCATCATTACTTAATCATACGTCCTTCTCTGAACCCTGATGACTCCACAGATTCACTCTGGTGGAGTTATTAGGAGCAGCTCTCACTGAAACAAACCACATCTGATTTCATTTCAGACTTTTTATTCCTTTGTAACACTGTCAGCTGAGGCTTCACGATCTCAGGTGGTTGATTTAGCCGCCTGTTCGTTTGGACTCAGTATCAGAGTATCCATGGGGATGGGAATTGATAAGACTTAACTGATACCAATGTCATTAACAATCCTACTTATTGATATAATTCTGTAATGATTCTTAAGGATCTTCTGGGTTTAAAAATGTAATAATATCAGACATGACACTCCTGATGCTCAGTGCTGTGCTGCTTTGATAAATGCTTTGGCGAGTGGCTTGTTTCTCTAAAGATGTGCAGTAAGCGCACTTAAACTTGTCTTTACATTTAATTAAGACACAATTTTGACAACTTCTGTTACCCGTCTGCCATGATTTTTGACTTCTTTGTTATTAGGGATGCATAATATTGGATTTTTGCCGATATCTCGATATTTTTTAATTCATTATCGCCGATACCGATATTTCTGGTCAAGAGCCTAAGTGCTATACTAAACAAAAATGGACTTGTTTCTTTCAGTGTTACAGTACATTTTTGCGAGGAACAGATGTGAAACAGGAAAAACAGCATTTAACTCTTGCAAAAATGAAACCCTTGATTTTAAATGCACAAATGCAGTGATGAGAAGGTGCATCAATTTTGTACATTTGTGTAATTTGCCGATATTCCAGCCGATATATATGGCCAATATATCAGCTGTAAATATCTGCAAAAATTTCAATACTGGCCGATACCAATACTTAACTTTTTAGGCTGATATAGGCTGATATTGATATCAAATCGATAATATCGTGCATCCCTATTTATTATGATTTCTGCTGACTGCCTCTGATGAGAGCAGGGATAGGAATAGAAAAACAATTCCAGTTGACAATTGTTAACAACTCTCTCAGGGAATCAATCACCTTATTCTTCTTGCTCAACAATTCCCTCATCAATTCTTCCCACTTTGCTCTTCCTGCCTTGCTAATATAGGATGTCACACTCCCATCAGAGCAGTCAGCAGACTATCTGGCACTTCTGGACCTCGCAGAGGCGTAAAACCACCTGGTAGTTTCACTTTTCCTGATTGCTGTAAAATTCGTTAGAAAACCTGAATTCAGATGATTTTCTTTAGCAGAATCCTGTTAGAGGACACCACACAACCTCCTCCAAGGGTGTATCTTGTTGTGTTTCTCGTAGGTGTGATAAATAGGTCACAATCTGAGCTTTTATCCAGGTTGCCCTGGTTG
Source organism: Cetoscarus ocellatus (assembly GCA_037902135.1). Taxonomy (NCBI): domain Eukaryota; kingdom Metazoa; phylum Chordata; class Actinopteri; order Labriformes; family Labridae; genus Cetoscarus; species Cetoscarus ocellatus. The sequence continues at coordinate 71,716 of JBAMNC010001517.1, forward strand.
CAGCTTACAATAAATCATATTGTTGTGTTGCAGTCGAGGATGCTCCTCTGGTTTTTATTTCATGACCTCAAAGTGTTCTTTAAGAGACGGAGTGTTATTTTCCTCAGATTCAGAGAAAAATAAAACTGTTCGGCTGCTTTGTCATTTCTGCACCAAACAATCATCTCCAATCTGAGTGACGATGCTGTCTAGAGGAGGCAAAAAGAAAAAGTAGAAGCTGACACTGAAAGCAAAACTCAACACAAGGAGAGGCTCTTTTTGGTCCTGGGGCCAATTTTTTATATTTTGAGTTGATGCCTGATAATTCAGTGTGCTTTTTTTAACCACTGAATTGCTGTTTATTCATTTAGCAGAAATCAGAGCAGAAGCAGCAGAAGTCAAAGTCTGAGAGTGGAGCAAGAGCAAGAAGATCTGAGGAAGGGAAGACATATTCAGGAATCACACCTGTCCTCACGAGAGCAAGAGATGCAATTCATGAGTTAAGCAGACAGAAGGTCTTTCCTACATCCCAGCCTATATCACACTCAGCCCTATGCCGATTAATGTGGGTGCTGAGCCAACAGAGTGGTGCACAGGGTGGCGGCTCCATGTTGTTTGGATGAGTCAATGAGTTGATGAAGTTGGTCCCCGTGGATTAAGCTGTGAAAAAGCAAATCAGAAACTACTGCATATTTGTCCTTGTTAGCAGCTTAAATACACAACAACACATCAACATTCAACATTGGGGCAATATCAGGGGAATTATATGTTGCTAAATGAAAACTTAAATTTTGTATGCAGGTGTTCACCACAGACCTCATTAACTCCACCAGGGTGGTTTTGTTTTGCTGGCATTTGTAAGTTAATTAGTTCGTTCGTTAGTTTGTGAACAATAACTCAAAAACCTGTAAACAGATTTTGATTGACATTGTGAGTTTAGACAGTTTTCTTAATTTCGCTGTCAATGACTTCATGTTTTCAAATGGGTTGCCTTTAACCTGTTCAGCCCGAGCCACTTTTTTAAGCCTCCTGCTCAAAACCCTAACCCATAAAGAAAAGAGTGTATCTCTGCAACCACAAGGTCTATCTGAATAATTTTGGTGTCATAATAAAAGTAACACTTGAGAGATTTGTCCAGATGTGTAATTATCAGTATATGTGTTACTGGGACAGAGTAAATGAAGATAGAAGTCAGAATAATTTGAAAATCTCATCCTCGCCTAAAACAGAAACAGTTTTTTTATTGTGAATATCTCTCTTAGAAATGATGCTGGAGTGGCTGTGAAACTCTGAAAATGAATTATAAAATACATCATCTCTGCGAAGGATTGTTGTTATAAAGTGATGCAGAGAAAAATTAAAGAGGTTTGATAACAATACGGTCAGGCAAGGATTTTGAAAAACAGTGCATATTTAGCCAAAAGTCAAAAATATATCAATTTGTCAAATAAAAGCAGACATGACTGTAGTCTTAAAGGCAAAGTTCACTGCTTGTGCTGTCGTGTGGAGGAACTTTTCTCCTGTGCCCCAGCAGAGCCAAAATTGGGTCCTATGGGGCTGAAGGATAAATTTATGAAACTGTTGGATTAAATTAATAGTTTTAGTCAGTTTGTCAATATTTCTGTTTATCCACATAATGTAAACAGGTGATAAATGAGTCTTTGGACCAATTGTTAAAAAAAGAAACATGATCGGTATTGGTATTAGGGATGGAAATCACAGGATAACGATGTAATCATGATTCAGCAATTCTGTGATAATTGATATATTGCCAGAAAATCAGGTAACAATATGTCACAATAATCAATTTTGTCTGTCCCTTCAATGTTGTAGAAGCCGAAGTGTATCCATACTTTGGATTTATTAGATCCTAAGTATGGATACTCATGTCCAATATTTCCACTCTGTAAACTTTCTCTTCTTCGGCTGGTAATTTCCATTCAAGTTTCACTCATTCAAGTGTGGAGTGCCCCCTTGAGGAGCCATCAAGTAGTGTCTCTGGGGGATAAACTAATGGACTACAAACAACATGTTTAGAGTGCCATATTTTATTGATTGAAATATCGATATTTGGTGCCAGCATATCCACAGTCATATCGAGGGAGGGAGGACGACGATGACTGCCATATTGATTTTTTTTTGTCTCACCCCTCGTCAGTATCGCCCAATCCCACAAACGGGAGATTGGTGATCGATATCACCCTGATCGAGGCGTCCCTGGTGCAGACTTCAGGCTTTTTTTGGAGGATACCACACTCCACTGTATCCCACAGTAGCACTGAAACTCAGATCTAAGTGAGAGTATTTGTCCAATTTCAAGACAAAAAAATCTCACTGGACTTATTCTGATCCACAATGTCCTTACATGTCTGGATTGAGATCTTATTTAAAGATATAAAATCTAAATTAAGGCCTGAGTTGCTTGTAATAATTAGTAAAATAATCTGCCAATAAGACAAGAAAAATTTGACTTAAGCAGATATTAAACCGTCATTTAAGACCCTCACTGAGTCAAACTTTCCTTGTTCCCCTGGCAGATATGTTCTCTTCATTACAAGCAGTTCAATGTCTTATTTTGTCTTTCATTCCTTAAAGTAAGATATTTATTTCGACTGGTTAAATGAATGTGGATGAGAATAAGTGTTTTGAATATATCTGACTTGAAAATAGCCAAACACACTTGCCTAGATCTGAGTTTTTGCAGAGAGGGCAGTAAGTATTCATTAACTTTTAAAACTGTAGTTAACCGTGACACCGTATAATCGTCCCATCCCTACTCCACACTTATGAGAGAAAGGGTACCATTTAAACAATCCCTCCCCACTTTAAAAAAATTGTCTCTTGTTGTATGCAGAAGCATTTAAATGTTTCCTGTTTTGAGTAATAACAGCAATTTGTCAAATAGTCGACTTGAACTCCTGGGGTTTGGATTTACAAAGCACAGAATTAACTTGTTTAAGTCTTTGGAAATGACTTCCCCTGCAGGAGAAAATGGCTTCTCTGAATTGGTAATTGCTGTGGCCTCAATATTGCCACTCCTGTTGTTTGTATTTGTTCTGCAGCTTTTTTGAAGCAACAAACAAGCTGGAGAGTGAAAGGACAGAAATATCCTGGCGAGAGTCTGAAGAGTTGATGTGAAGTATGTAGGAGGAGGTTGAAGGAGGGAGAGAGCGGTGGTGTGTTTGGGAATATGGAGCCACAGAGCGTTTATGTCAGATCAAAGTTAATCCTTATCTTTGGGAGAAGCAGTCTGTAATTCCCCTGGTTGTCTCGCCCCCCTCCAGGGCAGGTTTCTTCCCTCTCTCCTCTCTTCTCCATAAACCTGCCTGGAGTTCTCCGCTCCCCTCCTCGACTCTGACTCGGAGAAACTGGGTCAGCGTGGAGCGAGGAGCGAGGAGGGTACGGCGTGGCCTCAGGAGCTGACAGTCGAGTGGGAGGAAGTGTTTTACCCACAGGGGAGGAGGGGGCTGCGATGCTTAGAGAAAGGAGAAAAACGTGAAGCTGACGACCACAGAACGACCCGACTGTGACGTTTAAAAGACTAATGAGGATTCACTCTAGTGCTGTCAGAGGGAGAGTGTCGCCATCTGCGCCGTAAAACTGCTGATTAAACACACAACATCTCACCTTCAAGGTTATTCACCCACTGGCCACTTTATTGAGTACACCTGTTCCACTGCTTATCAACACAAATAACCTATCAGCCAATCATATGGCAGCAAGTCAGTGAATTTAGGCATGATCAAGATGACCTGAGAAAAAATTGATATAAGGTGATTTAAGTGACTTTGACTGATGGTTAAGCTTGACAAACCCAGAAGATCAGCCATTTCTGACAGATCAGCCTGTCATGCCACGTTCAGAGTCAGTTAAACACCTTCCTTCAACTTCATCGCCTTCATCCAACCCCTGATAAACTGAACTAGATGGATCACCAGACCTCAGCTATTTGTAGAAAGTGTCAAAAGGAGGTTGAAACCTCCAACCACTGCCTCTGGCAATGTAAACTGACGAAAAGGTTTTGGGGTATAGTCTCTCAGGAACTTAGTGGTATTTTTCAGGTGGCAATAAAAAGGGACCTAGGCTATACATATATATATATGAACTATCACACTATATTGATGTCTTATTTATGTTCATCAAGAGATACTACAGTTTAAGGGTTTGTATTCAGTGTAGTGCACACTGTAATTGATTTTGTAAACTTAACAGTATTTTACCATAAAATCTAAAGTTACCTACTGTAAAATGTCTATACAGTCAATTACTGTGAATAAATAGCAATGGATCAAGAGAAAATTCCATTTTGCACAGGAAAACTGACCAATAGCACATTTTTGGGTGAAAAAAATCTTTGAGTTGGGTATTTTATTGGATAAAAATTTATGTATGTGATTTTTTTTTTTTTTACAAAATGATATATTTCTAATTAATGACCAGTAAAATCTTAAAAGATATAGTAATGTAATCTCAAATACAGCAAGTTTATTGTAATTTAAAATTCATTGAAACTAAAGTTAATTAAAATAGAGGAATGCTACTGTAACGACATTTTCAGTAACTTACTGGCATCTTTTTTCCAGTAAGTTACTGTAAAATTTACAACAACCTTGTTACAGTGCAGTTGTCAGTACAAAAGATAACTGTATATGATGGGATGATGAGAGATGAGAGACACAATGTTGTCAACTGGATCTAAGGATGGCAGGGTTTCTTCTTTTACTTATTTATTTATTTATTTATTACGATCCTTTGCTGTCGTTTGTCTGTTTGTCTGTTTGTTTGTCTTCCTTTGGTATGGTTCCACTTAATGGTGGCCAAATGTTAAGTCTGCTAATCTTGTAAATGTTAAATAAAATCTCTTAGAAACAAAAAACACCTTCCTTCTAATTCTGATGCTCGGTTTATCTTCAGCAGGTCGTCTTGACCATGTCTACATGTCTACATTCTTGTCATGAAAATTTGAAAGTGATTGCATTAAGAGCCTGAGGACGCCTTAGCTCCTTCGTTTTGCCTGCTGCATTGACCCTACAGTCACAGATATTGTTGGATCGATCGATAAACTGCTTTCAGGGGAGGATTCGTGTTTGATAAGCGGTATCTTCACTTTGATAAACTCTAAACCTTGTCTCGTCTCAGTTATTTACCACCACCTGAGGTAGACTGTGATCCTCCTCTCTCCTCCAAACGAACCGAAATAAAGAGACTCCAGACTGAAGAAACGCTGCAAGCCGCCCCCGTGTGAGCTCGGCCTTATCTGTCATCGACACATCTGTCTCCCCACAGGGCGCCGTGAGCGCTTTAATTGCCTGCGATCTTGTTTTTGATAAAGGACAGAGATGTATTGTGTTGCAGAGCAATCAGTGGTCACCTTTCCCTGTTTTATCACCTCTGTCTCTCCCCGTCTCTCCCTCCTCCGTCTGTCTCGCTCTCCTCTCCCGCCGTCTACCCATGTCCTTGCCCAGGGGGGACGCCGGCGACAGAGAGTCGTCTCTCGTCCTCAGCAGTTTTCACACTTGACAATTTGTGCAAAAGAAGAAAAAGAGGATCTAAATCAGCAGGGCCCTGTTTGGTATTCATTGTTTTCTGGGTGCTATTTTGACAGGGTTTAATCATCTGTGAAAGCCAACCATCACCGCTTCCGCATGGATTAGCACGGAAGAAGTGATTATGCAAGAGGAGTAGGAGGAGGAAGAAATTGTTTATGGAGTCTGTGGCCCGAAGGAGACCGTTAAAGGTACTTAACACTGATACAGAGGAGAGAGGTCTCCTGAACTCGGCCTAACTGCAGGCTGCAGAAATGGCGGATGTGTGCTGTACATAACAATGACTCTCATTAAGCCGCTCTTCGGTGTTGTCTGACCAGTGCACCTCTTTGATCAGGACTGAACCCCGGCTCACAGCAGCAAGAACAGTCATCTCTAATGCAAATCATGTGTACTGTTTTGATACTGAATAATCTGACATGCCACAGGGGGCTGCCAAGACCTGAAAAGTTGATGTTTGAGTCAGTGTTGGCATTCGTTATGTGCTTTTCTCCTCGATCTTCAACTTTAAAGCAGAACAAGCTGTTAGTTTTGTTTTTGTTCAAGAAATATACAGATGACTGAGCCACACTGACATAAAAACTTGTATGTGCCTTTCAGCATTAATGGAGCCTTCACAGGTGTGCAGGTTACCCATGCCATGGGCACTAACACCCCCCCATACCATCACAGACGCTGGCCTTTGACCTTTGCCCTGATAACAGTCTGGATGGTCCTTTTCCTCTTTAGCCCGGAGGACACCACGTCCATGATGTCCAAAAACAGTCTGAAATGTGGACTCAGACCACAGCAGACTTTTCCACTTTGCCTCAGTCCATCTCAGATGAGCTCGGCCCAGAGAAGCCGGCGGTGTTTCTGGGTGTTGTTGATATTTGTCTTTGTCTTTGCATGGTAGAGTTTGACCTTGACCTTGTAGATGTAGAGATGAACTGTGTTAACTGACAGTGGTTTTCTGAAGTGTTCCTGAGCCCACGGGGTGATATCCTTTACAGAATGATGCTGCTTTATAATGCAGTGCAGCCTGAGGGATCACAGGTCACAGGCATACAATGTTATGTGCATTTATTTTCCAGATTCTCTTATTCTATTGGTGATATTTTGGACTGTAGATGATGAAATCCCTAAATTCCTTGCAATTGTGTGCTGAGAAAGGTTGTTCTTGAACTGTTGGACTATTTGGTCACGCAGTTGTTCACAACGTGGTGAACTTCGCCCCGTCCTTGCTTGTGGACGACTGAGCCTTTTTGGGATGCTCTATTTATACCCAATCATGGTACTCACCAATTAACCTGTTCACCTGTGGAAGGTGTTTTTTTAATATCTGTAAACTTTTCCAGTCTTTTGTTGCCCCTGTCACGACTGTTTTGGAATGTGCTGCAGTAGGGCTGGGAAATATGTTGATTAAATCGATTAATTCATATTTTGTTCTGCAGAATATTTAAAAATTAAAACTCAAGATTTTTTTTTTTGACTTACTCCAAATCTAAGTTGTTGCAATGTTTGAAAATATAAATACTGAAAATGTACAGTCTTTATGATGGAAGGCCCTGTCAGGTTTTGAAGAAGCACATATTTAGACTGATATTCGTTTTTTCAAGATTTTATGACACACTTAAATTTTAAGAGGGAGTATTTTTTTTGATAACATAAAGGCAAAACTTGATTCATGTCATTTTTGTGTCACTCAGAGGTTCCTCTTTAGAGAGAGAAAAAAATCGATTAAAATTGTAAATTTTTTGTAAAAGTGTTGTGGGGAAAAAAATGGAATTTTATTTTTGGACTATATGGCCCAGCCCTATGTTGCAGGCAAGAAATTCAAAATAAGTGAATATTTGCACAAAAAAACAATCAAGTTTATCAGTTTTAAAAATTAAGTACTTTGTCTTTGTAGTGTATTTAAGTGAATAAACTCTGTAAAAAGGTTGTTGTAAATTTCACAGTAATTTACTATTTTACTACCGTACCTTTATTCAATGTATCATAACTGTCTTTCAATTTACAGCATGATTACTGTATTTTCAAAAAACAACATCTTCATTGTTTTTTCGCTTACAGTATCATTGCTGTATTTAATTTTACAACTTTTTAATGCAGTTTAAATTACAGTTAACTTGTTGCATGTGGTTTAAATTACTATATCTATTTTTCTGATCATTTATTAACAAGATATAATTTTGTGAAAAAAAACAAAAAAAAAAAAACAAGAAGAAATCACATACATTATTTTTTATCCAATTAAACACATTAACTCAAACTCAAAAATGTGAAACATTTACTCAACAAAATCTTTCCTGGTCAGTTTTCCTGGGGAAAATGGAATTTTCTCTTGATCCACTGCACTTTTCAGTAATTAACTGTATAGACATTTTACAGTCTGTATCTGTAGATTTTACTGTAAAATGCAGTTAATGTTACAGAAATCAGTTTGTTTTCCCACAATTTTTTGCCAGTTACAATACTTAACTGCATAGATTTTTACAGTAGGTAGCTGTAGATATTACGGTAAAACATGTTGAGTTAAAAAGGATTTGCTAATTATTTTGCATGCCATTTTTATTTATGTCTTACACAGCGTCCCAACTTCATTGGAATTGGGGTGTGTAAGCACCTAGGAGCTGACAGGACTTTTCTTTACTGTCGAACTCATTTTCTCATCATGTTTTCCTTTTCTTTCCCTGCAGGTGAATGATCGTGGTGCCATGGAGTGGCTGTGACATTGCTGTGAAGTCCTGGACAGACGAAGAGCTGGATCTTCTGTAGCTTGAGTTGAGAAACCTTCTGCAGGACCCTTTTGAAGGAATTACTTGAAGGATATTGGTGTTATTTTGTGAGTGAGTATATTAAAGGTCTGTCCACCTTTCCTGAAAAATGGAGACTCTTTCCCAAGATTCCATCCTGGAGTGCCAGATCTGCTTTAACTACTACAGCCCTCGCCGGCGGCCCAAGCTCCTGGACTGCAGACACACGTGCTGCTCGGTGTGTTTGACCCAGATGCGCAGCAGCCAGAAGGAGATCCGCTGTCCCTGGTGCCGCGGCGTCACCAAGCTCCCGCCGGGCCTGTCCGTCTCCCAGCTCCCCGACGACCCGGACATCATCACCGTCATCGCCATCCCGCACGCCTCCGAGCACACGCCCGTCTTCATCCGACTCCCCAGCAACGGCTGCTACATGGTGCCTCTGCCCATCGCCAAAGAGCGAGCGCTGGGCCTGCCGGGGGAGCTGGGCTGCCGGTTCCTGCCCGGCGGCCAGCAGAAGGGGGTGACGGTGGTGACGGTGCCTGAGCAGGAGCCTCTGGGGCTGGGGATGGGGCTGGAGGGCATGGGGGTGGGGCTGGAGGGAGCTGAGGTGGAGAGGAGAGTAAATCACCAGGTGGGAGCTGGAGGGAAAGGGTCCACGTGGTCTGGCGTGTGCACGGTGATACTGGTGGCGTGCGTGCTGCTGTTCCTCCTGGGCATCGTGCTGCACAACATGTCCTGCATTTCCAAACGCTTCACCGTCATTTCATGCGGCTGAGGGTGGGGAGGGGGCTGCCGCTGACCCCCTGGACCCCTGCAAATAGACCTGCCTCTCCTCGGGGTCGGACTCTGGTGAGGAGAGGAGACTAAACTTAGGACACGGGTGTCTGAGGAGACAGCTGAGCATCGACGTGAGGAGCTGATAAGGAGGTAGAGGGCAGGGTGGAGATCCACTCATGATTTCTTTTTACACTTTGGAGACTGGAATAAAAACGGAATAACAACTCAAAGCTTGATTTTCCCCAAAACTCCGATCCCTTGGTGTGTCTTTGCATTTTCTTTTCTTTGGGAATATCTTCAGAGATGTTTTTTTTGGCCATTTGAGGAGGTCTGATATGACACTCGGTCGCACTCACAGCTTTTTGAAATGCCTGTTTAGTCTGTGGTTGGTAGAAGTACATCCGTCGTCGTAGTGTTGTTTAGCTGAGTCTGTTCCAAGTGTGGCGTCTCCAAAATACTTGGACTTGGCCGCTCTTCGTCCCGGATGCAGGATCCTCGCCTGGCCCTGCTGGAATCATCTGGGAGTCTTCAAATCAAAACAGCGTCGGGTTAACTTGGTTCAACCCTCGCACAACCTGCCGCTGTCCAAACCAAATGGCATCAAGATGGCTCTCTGCTCTGGAGCAGTGGTCACCAACCCTTTCCCATGAAAGATCCTCTATGATATTTACGGAGAAAGCTTGATCTAATCGCCCAAACTTACTGAAAAACTACAGTTAGTAGATTACAATAATCATTCATATTTAAGCTTGTAGATTAATTCTTCTGTCTACCTAAAGCCTTTTAAAAGATCTACTAAAAATTCAGATGTGCAATGAACAACTTTCAGAACTGAATTCAAGACTTTGAGTTCAAGTCTGGAACTTTGTAAATGTGTGACACATTTTCAACGGTCTGATGGTCTCGCTTACACTGAGACTAATAAGACGAAGAGAAATCAGCTTGATCCAACCAAATAAATACTACAGATGAAAACCCCCCATTTTTATTGCATTATAAACACATTATAAGCATGTTTAGGAGTTCAGAATACTTCATAAGAGCAAATATGGATCATTATGATAATAAGTTGTTAAACTATTATTTTATAATGAGAGATAAGCATACTTATATCTGTGTGTTGTACTGTGCATAGAGTTCAACAAAGATATATTGCATTACAAACAGGTTGTAAGTCACTTTAAATAATCAGTGTATGCTTTTCACCTTGTATGTAAAACAAGAATGAAATAAAAAATATTTCCTCTGTTTAAAAAACAGGGTTTTAGAACTTTACTAAGAAGATCTAATTACCGCGTTAAGAATTAATTATTATCATTTCAAGAATAGAAATCTCAAACTTTGTGATACAGAAAGTTATCACCCAATGTGTTGTATTTAAACCTAACCTCTGTTTTTAATCATAAAGCATTCTAAGTAATTATAATTTTTTCTAGCTATATGCACAATGCAACACACTATAAGTATGTTAATAGCTCATTAAAAACACTGTCATTTTTTTTATTTTTATTGGAAATCCAATAAAAAAAACACTGTAATTTTAATGACCTGTGGTTGCTGTTATGAAGTATTATCAATGATCAACAGTGCTTATGAGAGATTATGGAGCATTATAAGCACATTATAACATGTTATGATGCATACATGCTTACAGTATATATTGCACAATAAAAAGGGGTTTTCTAGAAAGTGTTTCTGAGATTTCTCAAAGATCTACCAGATTGGTGACCTCTGCTCTAGAGATATTAGTCAAAGGAGGACAAAAGGTGCACTGTTCATTAATGCCAGCCGAGTAGAAGCCAAATAAAAACTGTCAATAAATAAGGAACTTCATGACAAATTGAACTTGTGAAGGAGCACTGAAAGAGGGAGAAAACCAGCACTGAATCAAGCTCAACAAACATTTTTTTGATTTCTACTCAAGTCTCTTTTGTTTTATCATTTTTTATTATTTGTGTTTTAAGAACTCTCTAAACTCAGTCCTGATTGCATTTTCTTTCCTAGGGCCCAGTCCAAATGGAGATGAAAACGTTTTTCATCTCTGTAAAGACGGCATTGTTTCAGTTAATTTTTCCGTTCACATGAAAACTCTGAAAATGCTGTAGTACATATGACAGGCCTGCAAGTGGTGCTGTAACACTGCCGCAGACATTCACCAAATCAGAGAAGAAGACATGGATGAAGCACCAGTGGATTAAAAACTTGTGCGGATATGCCTAAATTTGTCTCTGTGTGGGCGGCCCCTAGATCATATGTCACTTTATGTGTTAAAGTTCAAGTACTCCATTAACGTCTTCATAAAATCACTGCTGCTGTGTTTTAGGGAATCCTTGCTGAGCCTTCTATTATGATGCTAGCCTGTAGGAGCTAACATACGAGGAAAATGTGCTAACATATACTATTTAGCATTAAAAGTTTGTTTACCATTAAAAAACAGAACTATTTGAATAATCACTAAAAGTTAAATCAATGCCGTGCCAGTGATTCCTATAAGGACTTAGAACAAGCAGTCAGCCTTCTCAAATAGCTAATTCAGCTAGCGAAAAATGGAGGCAGAAGGAAAAAGCTTATGTCAGTCCATTATAAAAACGTCTCTTTGTTAGTCCCTCACAGTCCACTTGAGCATCTAATCCTGAGCTACTCAATAAAAATTGAAATGTCATCTATCAGGTAATGACAAAAAAACAATGCACACTTCTGTCTAAAAGTTATTGTGTTACTTTAGCCTTAGCATGCTAACGGCTAATGAGAGCCACTGATAAATGCTAGTTGTGAACAGGCCAGTGTTGGAAATTAATACTTGCATACTTTATTAGGGGAAAGTAATGTTTCAGTTTAACTTAAAGAATAATTTCCTTACTCTTACAGAAGTGGCACATTATGCTGGATACTAATAGAGCTACAAGCTACACTAACAGCAAGTATGCTAACTCCCCATAAAATCACTTAGCTCTATGATTTTGGTGGATATAAAAAGATTTAAAATCCAAATTTGGTGATTACTTAGCTGTAATTGTGTCAGCAAAGTTTGTCTGGGACATATTTTTTCCTTCCCTTGAATCTAAAATTTAAGGTAACGTTTAATTGCATGCTACATGCTAGTTTGCCGGCACTTGGTGGCTAGCTGTTTCCTTCTGCCTTCAGTTTTACTGCTAAGCTAAACATGGCTAATCACAGCCCTGTTCCTGCTCTGGACTTAAGACGGGCATCTTTAACTCTTGAAGAATATCAATAATGCTCTCAAAAACTATTCATTTTATAAACAGGAGAATTAAGGCAACATTTTACATTTTATTTTTCCAATATATGCTAAGCTAGCTTTCTGTCTTTCTTTCTTTCATTATTAAGTGAAGCATCCTGTTACTTCACCCCTTGACCTGCAGACCACCATCACCCTCCAAACACTCAGCCAGGCTCTCATTGTTGACCAGCCCACACATTATCGACCCCCTTCATCTTAACACCGTCTTTAATTCAGAAAAGCCGGCTGCGTTTGGGCTCAGCGGTGCGATGGTGTGTGTTTTATGTGTTTATCGGGTCAGTAACGGGTCAGTAACAGGTCAGCGGTGGGCGAGCACTGCAGGGTCCCGGTTAATGACGGCCACATTGATTTCTGAGTATCTCACGATCCTCAGAGACGGATCTTTCTCTTTCTTTTCACTTTTTCTACGTGGAGGCGATCAACTTATCTGTTTACTTTATTGTTAAAGCAGCGGAGTGTACAGAACACACAAACAGGGTCAACTCTTTTGTACAGGATGATCGTCAGTTATTTGTCTTTTTCTGATGAAGTTATTTTGTCTACATGTTTTTCTTTGTTTATATCAAAAGACCTCTGGTGTGAGACTGAAAGAAGTGAAATAAACATCCTGGACACTTCAGGGCACTCGGAGTGGGTGGAAAACACCAGAAACACAAAAAGAGGAAAAGTGAAACAAGAATGATGAACAGTATCCATTATCTATCAGCATTAAATGATCCACAGAGTAATGGAATAAACCTACGTGCTAGATAAGCTGTTAAGGGTAGCCACCTCAACAATTTTGTTCAAACTTGGGCATTTTCTTTATCTTAAATTCCTCATTTTAGCATCACTTTACATCTGGTGCAGCCTGTTGGCCACATGCGGCCCTCCTCCTCACTAACATGGTAATAAATTAAACTAGAAAAGCACTCAGAGAGCGCAGACCTCCACCAAGCAGCTCAGTGCCGGCAGTGGCTTTTCCACAACCCCTGTAAAAGATACTATTCTGGATCACCAGATCCAGAATAGAGCCTGGACCCAGACCAAACTCAGCACATATATGAGGTTGTTATCCTGTATGAACACAACAAGTTTTGGGAACATCACTTAACATTTTGATTTTATATGAATTTTTGAATGTTGTCAATGGGATTTCCCATTATAAAGTTCAGTGTTTTTTTGTGATGTCAATCTGGATTGTGTCCAGGTAAAATTTACCTTGATGACAGAGACATGGACCTCATATTATCCTGTAAAATTTGAAGCAAAGCTGTTAAAAAAACGGCAGAGATATGTTTTAAAAAAATTCCACCCAATGTTAACTTGTGAATTTATCTAATCATATTTAAGTAATGGTTGCTGGTTCAAAACCTGTGTCGGTCAGGGCCTTTCTGTGTTGAGTTTGCATGTTCTCCCCGTGCAAAACACGTGCATTAGGTTGACTGGTTACTCCAAATTGCCCTTAGGTACGAGTGTGAGTGTGAATGGTTGTCTGTCTCTCTATGCGGCCCTGCAATTTGCTAGAGGGTGTTTCAGGGTGTGTCCCGCCTCTTGCCAAATGTCAGCTGGGATAGGCTCCAGCCCCCGTGACCCCGATGGATAACACTGATCAAATTAAAGTACTTATTGGTTGTAGTAAAGTGTAAATTGGATTTTAGGCTAACTACAAAAAAAATATATATATATCCTGCCTTTTTTTATGTGTTTTATTACAGCCGTTTTATCCAACTTATTGTAGATGTTTTATTGCTCAGTTTCAAACAAAAGCTACAAAATAGTCTGTGAATCCTCTGCACTTCCAAAGACATCCTATGTAACAGACATTAACTTTTTTTCAGGGATTGGAAGATCAGAAACTTACCTGAAAGAACAACCTAAAAGTTCCACCATGTTCTCAAAGAGTTCCCGCACATTCATAATTTATAAGCAGATTTGTAAGCTAATCATGTTTTCGTGACCATTAAATAATCTTTTAATTTCACCAAAAAGTACCTTAATTGGCCTCAATTATGCACTTAGCTCATTAAATCAAAAGCTTTTTATTGTTTTTTCTTTCCCTGAGGGCTTAACCTCATGTCCTAACTGACCACGAGCAACACAACACGTTTTTTGCCACGCCGATGTGTAAAAGGAGTGAGGAAAAAGCGATTTTGATTAGGCGCAGCAGGGAGCTTTGTGGCATAATCTGACTTTTTTCTCTCAGCAGTGCTTGTTTTTCTGTTTTACATGGTGGAGGTAGAGGTGCATTCATGTACTTGGGTAGGGATGGTAATCGAAAACCAATTCCAGTTGAGAATCAATGACAACTCCCTCAAGGAATCCACATTGTTAGTCTTTTTGTATATCAATTTCCCAATCAATTTCTCCAATTATGGGTCAAAACTGTACTTACTTTTTGACTAAAAGGTGCTTCTTGTACCTCTTTGTACTGTTGCTCCTTGGATTGAGAAAAAAACCCTGATTTTGCATCTCATATCAACATCTTTTCAGCACCAAAGGAACTAAACAGTATTAATTAAAATACAAATTAGTCTTTCAGCTGCTCCAAGCTTCCTGCTCAGAGTTATCCGGTTTAAAAAGTCCTCAGGCCACAGTAGAACAAATATTAGTTTTGCAAATTAGGTGAAAAACATTGAGTTCAAATGTCCCCTGCAGTTGCTATGAGACTGAATAAAAAGCCCCTTTAAAAAGTGATGCACTTTTACTGAAATATTTTTAGATATAAGTACACAAAGGTCTTAAGGCTCCAAAAAATAAAACTTGCAAATTTATGTTCGCTGTAACCAACAGCAAAACTGAAAGGCCACGAGTGCTCATACATTATAATACATGATGATAATATTATGAGTTGTTTTAGAATTAAAATGGCTTTATGTATTTTTAATCAGATAGCAGGCCAGTCTTTTATCTAAAAACTGGCTGCAGCATATATATACACTGGCCACTTTATAAGGTACACCTTGAGCCTCTTCAGATCTGCCTTGATTGTTCAAGGTGCTGAAACATTCCTCAGAGATGTTGGTCCATATCCCCATGAGAGCATCACAGCTGCTGCAGATCTGCCGGCTGCATGAGAGTGAGAATCTCCTGTTCCACCACATCCCAAAGGTGCTCTACTGGATTGAGATCTGGTGTCCATGGAGGCCACTGGAGTACAGTGACCTTGTCATGTTCAGGAAACCAGTTTGAGATGATTTGAGCTTTCAGACATGGTGTGATGTTCTGCTGGAAGCATCCATCAGGAGATGGCATTTAAGCCATGCTCTGCTGTTGCCAACAGGCACAGCCACCAGCCTGAACAGTGTGAGGCAGGGTGGATCCGTGCTTTCACATTTACGCCAAATTCTGACCCTACCATCTGAGTGTGGAGCAGAAATCCAGATTCATCAAACCAGGAAACATTTCTCCAACCTTCTGTTGCCTAACTTTAACGAGGCCTTGCAAACTGTATCCTCAGTTCCCTGTTCTTAGCTGACAGGAGTGGCTCCTGATTGGTCCTCTGCTTTAGCCCATCAGAAGTGGTCTTCTTCATACCTTGGTTTAGGGCTGGGAAATATATTGATTTTATTGATTCATTCAAATGATTTTCTGCAGAGGATGTGAAAATTAAAAATCAAGATTTCTTTTTCTTGACTTACCTCAGTTGTAAGAAATTGCAATGTTTAAAAATATGAATACTAAAAATTTACAGTTTTTATGATGGAAGGCCCTGACAGATTTTGCACATGCACAGGTTTAGGCTTTTATTAGTCTTTTAAATCAGATTAAATATTGCTTAGAGAGCTCCATGTTAATAAACTGTGAACATGGCTCAGCTTTCAGTGTTTATGTAGACACACCGGCCTACATTCAAACTACATGATCAATTTTTCATGACATGCACTTTAACTATAAGAGAAAAATTCTGTTTAATTTTGGGATATATTTTGATAAAATAAAGGCAAAACTTGATTAATGTAATTTTTGTCACTTGGAGGTTTTTTTTATGAGAGTGAAAAAAAAGATTAAAATCCTAAATCGAGCTTTGTGGGAAAAAAATTGAGGATTTTACTTTTTGTCCATATTTCCCAGCCCTACAACAAGTGGCTATTTGAGTCGCTGTTGCCTTTATATAATCTCAAACCACTCTGGCTATTCACTTCAGACCTCTGGCATCAACAAGGGATTTTCACCCAAAGAACTACAGCTCACTGGATATTTCTCTTTTTGGGACCATTCTCTATAAACCGTGAAGATGTTTCCCATCCAGCACTAACAACCATGGCACGCTCAAACTCACTTTCACCCCCTTTTGCTCCATTCTGATCTTTGGTTTGGACTTCAGCAGGATGTCTCGACCATGTCTACATGCTGTTATATGTTGAGGCTCTGCCATGTGATTGGCTTGTTATCTGTTTGCATTAATGAGCATTTTGAATGGGTGAACTTATAAAGTGGCCTGTGGGTGCAGATGCGCCCAACATACCAATATGGTAGCAGCTCTTTCACTTGAAGATGCTGTGGTGAAAAATTGCCCCATCTGTTTTCCTGTGTCACTTATATTCCAGGTTTTACGATAAATTGTTTTAGACTGTGGATTTTATGAGGTATCACTCCTATTATGACCCAGTTTTTATAATATAGCTAACACTGGTGCATTAAGAAGGTTGCTGGTTCGAATCCCGTGTTGGTCAGGGCCTTTCTGTGTGGAGTTTGCATGTTCTTCCCGTGCATGCATGGGTTCTCTCCTCCTACAGACCTAAAATGTGTTCATTAGGTCGATTGGTGACTCCAAATTGCCCTTACGTATGAGCATGAATGGTTGTCTGTCTCTGTATGTGGCCTTGTGATTGGCTAGCGAGTGGTTCAGGGTGTTTGTTCCCTGCCCCTTGTCCAATGGCAGCTAGGATAGGCTCCACCCTCCGTGACCCTGAAGGGATCAGCTGTATAGATAATGGATGGATGGGTAACATCGATCAAATTAAAAAAATGTTATAAGTACTAATGGTGTAAATTGTTTTTTAGCCTTTTTCTTTTTTACAGCCATTTTTTTCCATTTTATTGTAGAAACTTCATTGAACAAAAGTTCCAACATAGTCTGTGAATCCTCTGCACTTCCAAAGCCAACTTATGGAACAGACATTAACTTGTTTTTAGGCATTTTGTAGGTCAGAAACTTACCTGAAAGAACAACCAACCTTAAAGTTCCACCATGTTCTCAGTGATTTCCCACACATTCATAATTTATAAAACTGTCCTCATTTTTCCCTCCTCACCATCCATCACAAACGAAGGCCAGTACGTGCTGTATTAACAGGTTTGGTCATTATCCCGTCCGTACAGTGTCTCTTGAATGCTGATTTATTGGATTATTGATCTGAAGGCTGTGAAATCCCGACATTATTTGTGAGCAAACACCAAAACGCTGCCATGCATAAAATCAAGGATAAAAGGAAACACCGGCCATGTTCCTCATGATGGTCACACATTTATCCTGCTTCACTCAATAATCTCCAATCAAACGTCACAGTTGATATCTTTTTATTATTTGTGTGACATTTTTGTTATAAGAGTAACATGCCTTGAATCTTCCTGTTGTTCATAGTAAAGATTGTTTTTCAAATCGAAATCTGCTCTGATTATCATTTCCATACAGACTGAAGGAACGATGGCTGTAGACGTTTAGGAAGGAGACTTGTCGTTTCTGTGCCTGTGTTTGTAAAAATGATGTGAACTTCCTGTTGTAGTTTCCTGTTTGTGTCAGGTCGATGGCAGCTGACGACACGAGCAGCAGCTGTTTTTTTTGGTGCAAAAATAAAGCAAAACTTCTTCATTCAAACAAGGACTCATGAAGCCTTTATTTTGAAATGACCTTGGCTTGTCATTGATAAACCTTGACAGTACATGTAACCCCAAGACTAGAAGTAGAACTGATATAATGTCTTTAAGAAGTGTTTATGAAGAGCTCGTATGTCTTTAGTGCTGCAGGTGAATGTTTTTGACCCTGATTTGAGTGAAATGTGAGGTTGACCTCATACTTCCTCAACATGTTAAGTTTATTTCTAAGTCTGAGTCAACAGTAGCCGATTAAAACCTCCTCAAATTGTTCTTGGAAAATTTATTTGAAAAGCAAGGAGGGAGAAGCTTGTAGAAAACCCCAACTGTACTAAATGTAACTTAAGTACTGTTGGTACATATTTCCATATTTTTTGGGAATGCCGCAAAGTTGTTAATCTTTGGTCCAAAGTCACTAAATGTCTAGATCAGGTTCTTAAGTTCCCAATTCCTAAAGATGCCTCTTAACTTTTTGTTACAACCCAGCTCGGCTAGGAGAAAAGGGAAGCAACATAAAAACCACATATAAATGGTTTTAAATTAAAGTTATTTATTGATAAACGCAAGAAAATAAATTTACAAAATGAGGTCGAGAAAAGGGGCAAACAAGAAAAAAAAACAAATAGAAACTAAAAGGCTTTCAAATTAAATGGCAGGCTACAACATAAACTATTTTGACCTATAAACAAATTAAGTTAAACCAGCCTAAAGTTAAACAAAGATATCAAAGAAAGAACAATTAAACCACCGCCCTTTTCTTGACAAGACCCCCTGAATAATACAGATTACACAGTTTTCTCTAACAAAGTTTCTCTCTGGCTGCATGCAGGCTCTGCTGAAAAGGGCAAGGCCCCCCTCTGCAGCTCCTTGGGCTTCTTATAGATAGGGAGGGCCATTGGTTGACGGGATGATTGGCTGCTGAGGCTCCAGCAGATGCTCCAAATCAGCCCGACGATCTTTGTCCTTCACCACCCACACACACACACTCCAAAGGCAGATCAGTACAAAGAGGCGAGGGGGGCGTGGCCAGCGGCCGTAACACCCCTCCCCTTAAAAATATGAACCTATAGTACATCGGTTTGTAGCACACATAATTTACATAATTCATAAATACAGTAAAGAACATCAAAACCAGTGCCCAGCGCATCAGCCTTTGGTTGTGGTTATACATGGTAGAGAGGAACTCCAGTGGACTGTGATCAGTGAACACCTCCACCGGCAGAGGACTAGAACCTACATAAACCTCAAAGTGCTGGAGTGACAACAACAAAGCAAGGGTCTCCTTTTCTATGGTGGAGTACTTGACTTGGTGCTTGTTGAATTTTCAAGAGAAATAAGACACTGGGTGATCCACTCCATCTCCATCCTCCTGCAACAGGACAACCCCGACGCCAACAGCGGAGGCAACCACCTCCAGTTTAAAGGCACGGGCGAAGTCAGGCGCAGCAAGGATGGGGGGTGACTGAGGAGGGCCTTCGCACTATCAGAAGCATGCTGGCATGCAGGAGTCCATGTAAACTCCACTTTGGGGCTCATTAGGGGGGTTAAAGGCTGAACTACAGTGGAAAAGTTTCTGCAGAAACTCCAGTAATATCCAGCCATTCCCAGAAATTTACGAAGACCCTGTCTAGTGTTCGAGACTGGAAACTCTGTGATGGCAGAAAGTTTTGAAGCAAGGGGTCTGAGCATGCCCTGGCCCACCTGTCGCCCCAGACAGGTGACTGCGGCTTTACCGGACTTACACTTTGCTAAATTAGTGACGCGCGAGCCAGCCCACTGAAAACCTGCTCTAGTTTGTGGACTTGCTCCTCCCAGGTGTCTGTGTACACGATCAGGTCATCTAAATATGCACTGCAGTTTGTTATTCCGGACAGGACGGTGTATATAAGTCGCTGGAATGTGGAAGCTGCCTTACACTTACCGAAGGCCAACTGTGTACTGCAGAAAGCGGTCCGTTGTTACAAACGCGAAGGTTTCAGACGCGCGGTCAGTGAGTGGGACTTGCCAGTGTCCTTTTAGTAAATCCAACTTACTGACATAAGTTGGATTTACAGTGTCTATACAGTCTTCCATCTGACGAAGTGGGTAGGAGTCATGGACTGTTACTGAATTTACTTTCCGAAAGTCCGTGATAAAACAAGGAGAACCATCAGATTTGGCCTCCAACAGACAGGGTGAACTCCAGGAGCTGGAGCTCGGCGCAGCTAAAGCGTTCTCGAGCAGGTGCTCCGTTTCCGTCCTCATAAGCTCACGTTTTACAGGATTTACTCGATATAAATGTTGACGGATAGGTTTGGACCCTTTTACATCGATATCATGTTGCAACACCGCTGTGCGGGTAGGGGAAGTTACTAAAAAGACACCAGAAGCCATTAACCAGCTTAGTTGTATCACTTTGTTAAGTTAAGTGACCTGACTGGGATGTTAATGCTTTTATCGCCGTAGAGTTTGGCAACCTGGCTGTTTGATGTGAGGAGAGACACATCTTTAGTCCATCCACATCCTCAGACATGTCAGGCTCGATGGCGGCAACAACAGCAGCGGTCTTCTGCCGGACCTTTGACCTTCAAAATAGCAATCAATAATCCACAAATCAAAGTGGACATTGGTGCAAAGTTTGAAGGATATGCTTTGAAGCGTTCCTCAGATATAGCATTTTATAGTAAGGGATGGACTTGAGAACTGACAGCCTTGCCTTTTAACCTTTGACCTTGAAAATAGCAACAGGTAAACCGCCAGTCAAAGTGGACATTGTTGCAAAGCTTGAAGGAAATCCCTTAAACTGTTCTTAGAATATCCCATTTACCTGACTAGACCAGGTGGACACACGGACATGAAAACATAGACTAATCTACCCTTGGCGTCACGAGATGGAGACATAAAAGTAACCTGTGCTGTATTCAGTGTTAACTTTGACAGCACTTTTTAATGTAGTTTTAGTTTTTTGCCTGAAATATCTTTTAGTTTTAGTCATAATTTATTAATCTAAATAGTTTTGATTTTAGCCTAGTTTTAGTTGTTGAAATTTCACAACGTTTTAGCCAATTAAATCTACTGTAAATTTAGTTGACTAAGATATGAAGTGTAAAGGGTAAGGCATTTTTTATGTTTCCTTGAATTTCTGAAATTGTTTTACATTTGGATAAAATGAATCATCTAATAACCCTTTACTGAATGCTAGTAAAGTCTGATTGTATAAATTAAGAGAAACAAATTGACTTTTTTGTGAAATGCAGTCACCTTTATTTAGGCTACATGGCAGAGCATCTCAGTTACAATACCAGAACTGACAACAAACAGTGAACCTGCTCTACATGAATATATCAATTCATAAAGAGAGGAGCTCTGATTGGATCGCTCCACAACTCATCCCACCACCACAAGACTTGTCCCTACTTTCCACATGTCTAAATTAGGTCTGATTGGATTAAGTCTCTGTCAAACATTTTAGTCTAGTTTTTATTTGTTGATGAAAATGCTAGTTAGTTTAGTTTTAGATTTTGTTCATGTGCACCTGTTTTTATTAGTTACACTGGTTGTATTTGTTTATGGACATTTTTCAGCTTAAATATCCCCCTGCTGAGAAACAGTCCTTGACTCCCACCACTTTAAATCCAAAGAAAAACACCCCTGAACGTGTCTTTTCTCTCAGTAAAGTCCTCGCCTCAGAGATAAAGAAAGCTTATTTCTTGTAGCTCTATTCATCAAAGTCACGTATTTCACGGCCGAGTGAGCCGAGCAGAAAGCAGCCTCTCTCTGTTTACCCTCAGGAACCTCTTTTCGCCTCGAATATTTATTGATATAGTGAGCGGGAGGTAATTAACGCTCCCCAGGGAGTGATTTCAGCCCGGGCTCTCTGCAGCAGAACACCTCGATTCCTCGCAGGCAGCTGCTAATGACGACCAGCACGCTCATCATGGACGGCGAAGCCTCCACCAGCTCGATCTGCTCTTAATGATGCCTCCTCTACTTTAATGGCCACACCATTCAAGGGCAGTTTCCGGACCTCTCAGAGTCCAGATCTCATTGTGGATCCATCACTTTTCTTATTTTCCAGAGTGTGTTAAAGATTCTGGGCCACTCTGGGGCTTGTTTGGTGCATTTTGGGGGATAAATTGTTGATGTTATCAAAGCTATAGTTACCCTCTACCCACAAAATGATAGTTATGAAGATACCCATGTAAGATTATACTAATTATACCAGATAGCATGGTCACTAATTACAACATAACACCTGCAGAAGTGAACACAAGGGAACTGTCAGCGATGTTGGAAAGTAGTAGTGAAGAAATATTCACCAAAACCTCCTGCATGCATCATTAAACAGGGTCACGAGTTAAACTGTAACACCTGTCAGACACCTGGTTAGAAAGACTTAAGAAAAACCACTTTTGCACCAAATTTGCGGAAACATTGCACTCAGACATGTTACAAACAAACATTTAGCAGCAGGTAGTGCACTGCCTAACAGCAAGAAAGTTGCTGGTTCGTTCCCCGTGTCACTCAGGGCCTTTCTGTGAGAGTTTGCATGTTTTTCCTGTGCATGCATGGGTTCACTCCGGACACTCTAGCCTACTACAGACCAAAAACGTGTTCATTAGGTTAATTGGTGACTCCAAAATGCCCTTTGGTATAAGTGTAAATGGTTGTCTGTCTCTCTTTGTTGCCCTATGATTGGCTGGTGACCAGATCAGGGTGTACCCTGCCTCTTGCCCACTGACAGCTGGGATAGGCTCCAGCCCCTACAACCCTGACAGGGTAAAGGGGTATAGATGATGGATGGATGAAGATGTTTTTGAAAACTTCTGTTGTGTGGACAAGATTTTCTAGTTTCAAAAATAACTGCCCTCGTGGATACAGCCGAACGTTTGTTTTCATTTTTCACTGCAGGTTTGAGCCTGAAGGCCAAACATCACAGGGGCGTAAATATTACTCTATGATCTGATTAATGACTTTAAATCAGGCAGATCCAGCTGCTGAACAGATTGATTATTTACATCATTTTTGTGTGAAAGGAGACACATTACAACCTTCTCCACCTTTTATATTTGAGGTATCCTGGAGCATGAAGCCAATGATCAATGATTTTAATCAATGATTAAAAAAATAATTAAAAAAAATCATGATAAGAAATGAGATAAAAAATACTATGGGGAAAATGAATAAATAAATAACATTTAAAATAATATTATTGTAAAATGAAATATCCAAACACCAAATGTGTAACAAAATCTGCTAAAGTAGGATGATGAAAAGAAAATCAATTAAGAGAGAATAAAAATTCAGAAACAATAAATCTGAACTGAAATGTAGAAATAAACAGATTAAGAGGATTAAAAGCCAGATTAAGAAGGTAGGTCTTGAGTTTGCTATTAAAAACATGAACAGTAGGTGTTCCCCTCAGGTCTTCAGGTAGACTGTTACACAGACGGGAGCCATAATAATGAAAAGAAGCTTCACTGTATGTTTTAGATCAAACTTTGTGAACTATTAAAAGACCTGAAGACCTGAGGGCTCTGCTGGGGTCATGGGGTAAAAGCAAGTTGGATAAATAAGAAGGAGAGAGACCATTTAGAGATTTAAAAACTAATAAAAGAACCTAAAAATCAGTTCTAAAAGATACAGGAAGCCAATGCAGAGACTAGATGATTGCCCACCTTCACTGGATGAAAAACCCCTTGGACTGGCTGGATCACACCACCTTCAGTTAATGCAGAAACTTTTCTCTCCCACCATTTCCACTCCATCTTTGTTACAGCGAAGAACTCTGTGCTCTAATCCTTTCAAATATTTAAGTTTGAGCTGCCTGACGTGCTGCAGGACGGCTCTCTGAAAAACTGATATTGCTTTTACTCACTCTGTTGCACACTGTCACCCAACGCTGACTCCTACAAATAGGAACCATAACTTTTTCTACTTTGAGCCAAAGGAGAGGAAGCCTCGTCTGCTCGGCTGCAGGGCTTAAACAGATGACAGTACCCGGAGATTACAGCCAGAATACGTGAAATATCCCCGAGAGCGTCATACTGTCGTAATATGGGAGAGCAGTTCCTGTGACAAACCTGCTCTTCTAGAGGAAACCTTTGAATTTATGACTGTGACTCTGAAAATCACCAGAATAATCAGCCATACTGTAAAGATAATAAACTTCAGTGAGTTTAACCTCGTCGTCCAGGTACATAAAGAAACACGTGAGGAAAACTTGCTCTTATATTTCTGTTCTAATCACTCTGTGTTGACAAGCTTCACCGAGTACCGAGGATCTTCTGCAGTGCTGAAAAGAGACCAAATCAAAGCTCCGACTCTCAGTTTTCCACACAAACAAGCAGCTGCCGACTCTCAGATCTTTAAAGCTTCAGTTTCTCTACTGCACAAAGTCTTTCTCAGAGAAAACGAAGGCAGAATGTAAATTTCAGGGCTGTTGGCCTGTTTTTGTTTTGCTTGTGTGTTGCATCTGAATAAATTTCTGAGGTCCTTCAGGCACGTTACTCTGATGGTGTGCAGGAGTGAAACAAGGTATTGATCCATTCAGAGGAAACTTCTGGACCAACAGGTGCAAATTTATTCAGCAGAGATGAACAGAAACATGAAACTGGCTTTAACAAAGAGGAAAAGATGTTTTAAATTATGTTAAATAGTTTGAAAATGGACAAGAAAAATGAAGGTAACTTGATCAGCATGTTGGCACAGCAGGTAGTGCACATGCCTCACAGCAAGAGGGTCGCGGGTCCGATGAATTGAATTGAATTGAAAGCCTTTATTGTCATTGTACTTTGCAGTACAATGAAATTCAGAGACAGCACAACAAAATCGATCCCCGGATTTTTCTGGGGCCAAGTATTTGTCCAACATGCATGCAGTCACATTTCTGATAAAGCACACCCAGTTACTCCTTTTTCAAACATTTTAATTAAAAAAGTGTAGACGGTAAAACTCATTTTCAATTTTGCATTTCAGGATGTGAACAGCTTCGAAGAAAATAAATTAGTATTCAAAAACATGTTTCACAATTTCATATTCAAAAACATGCGTTTTTTTAAAAATTTGTGTTCATTCATATGATAGTCTTCTTCTGTCAGCTTTATTGATGGTGGACCTGCCTATTTGGTGCACTACTGCCACCAATGGTGTGGCATGAAATTGCATTCATCAATAATCTGATTGTCGTTCTCTAGCAAAACAACAGATAAGTGACAGGATAGGGGAAGTTTAAGGGGCCAAGTAGATTTCAGATGGGGCCAATGCCCCTGTGCCCCGCCCCTAAAGCTGCCTCTGGTCATTAGGTTGATTGGTGACTCTATTAGCCCTTTTCCACCAGCCCGCCTTAGCCCTACTCTACTCTACTCGGCTTTACCCGGTTTGCGTTGCGTTTCCACCGGCACGGTACCTCCTAAATCAAACCAGTTTTTAGTACCTACTCTGCTCTGGTTCTAAGCGAGCTGAGTCGATACTAAAAGGTGACGTCGACCGACTGCCGGCTACTGATTGGTCAGAGAATGTCGTCACCGATGAGTCATGAGCGCAACGAGCTAGCTAACATGCTAGGGGTAGCTACCATTACCTTACCCTCATACGTCTTTTCTTTGCAGCTCTATTGCTCTCGTCCTCGGTATTTCTTCTCGCCGCCTGCAGCCTTCTTCTGCTTTCCTCTTTCATTCGGTTTGTGACAAAAAGCCACAGATTGAGCAGTAAGTATACTATTGCCTCCAAGTCCTCCATTGTTTTGATTGTTGTGTCGCGCTCAAAATGACATGAACACAGTGTCGCCCAGCTGTTTCATGGCGACCCACTGGGCAGGGAACCGGGCTGGTGGAAAAGCAGCACAATGCGAGCAGAGCCGGGTAGAGTAGGGCTAAGTCGTGATGATGGAAAAGGGCCATAAGTTGCCCTTAGGTATGAGTATGAGCATGAATGGTTGTTTGTATCTCTATGTGGCCCTGTGATTGGCTGGCGACTGGTTCAGGGTGAACCCTGCCTCTCGCCCAATGTCAGCTGGGATAGGCTCCAGCCCCCCGCGACCCTGAAAGGTCAGTACAAAATGATCTATGCCCCAGTATGGTCCGCAGCCCGGTGGTTGGAGACCTCTTCTTTATTCCAAGAGGAGTAGAAAAGCCACTCTGATCCACAGGTGATTTAAACATGGTGCTGTATGATGTTGTTTTGGCTTCTTTTGCACAGGAAGTAACTACGTTATGCTTGGCACCCTAACAGAAGGGTGCCAGATAAGGGGGACCGTACCTTTCTCCTTATCTGACAGTTGAAACACCTGTGATTTCGCCACGTACTGAGCCGAACTGACAACTGCTTGGTGGAAACACAGCACTTGATAGAGAACTTAAAAGTCCATGTGCAGTCAGTCTTCCTTCTTTCCTCCATGATGGAAGCTGCAGCTGGATGATCTGACCTCCAATCATGCTGAAAGATGACGGCTCAAGAAAATGGACGCCCTCTCTGCAGCTCAATCCAGCCAACAGACAGTCTTTGGCGAGCAGGTGTGCGTAATGACGCCTTAATCAGAGTGTTTTTGTGCACATGGAGGCAGCTGCACATTCATACATGTGCTGCTCTCTGTACCAGGACCAGCTGATGTGTTTAAAGTTCAAGACTAGAGTTGCCAGGTCTGCTTATTATAAACGACTTTGACTTCTTTTTTTGAAAAGTTGCTTGTAAACATGGGCAGTTGCAGGTTGCGTTTTTGGTCTTGTTCCAAAAGTACAGTTGCTTATCTGAGCTTGTTGGGCCCCCAAACTCACTACCAATATAAACAATTCAGGAGTAACATAAACCAGTTTCCCCCACTCCAAACACAAATGTAAATTTTATTGTAAAAAGAGGCAAAAATGATGTTTCCACCAAAAAGAAATCCTTACAGCCAGAATTAAATGTATTTCTAATGTAGCTGTTACAGTTTTCACCATGATAAAGCTGCAGAGGATCAACATAAACTTAGATAAAAGCCTGACTATGTCTGTATGGCTACAATAATCAAGTTTAGACAGACTGTTTAGTGATAACAGAGTAATAAATAACAGTAGGCCCTTCCTTCACTTCTGTATAAAGAAAAGGACGGTCCACCTCGAAACAAAAGGAAGAAAAAATTTCACTGTTAAACCAACATGTAAAGTGGATTAAAATTAAAACATGCTGTATGTAGGTTTCTTTCTTTCTGTAGGTTGCTTGTTTAGGGCTTGTTTTTATTGACCTGGTTGCTTATTTCTGTAGTAAAATCTGGCAACACTGACAAAGACCCAACTCTACAATATCTCTAAAATCTCTACACATGTTATGACAAGAATTTGCTTTACAAAGTGACTCACAGTCTGCAGCAAAATGCCTACTTTATTATCTGATTGATTGACAGAACAATCGTCCAATCACCTGCCGGATATGCTTCTGAAAGGTTCTGCCCTCAAACACTTTCCATGGGCTGTTATCCAGATGGACCAGTGAGATATGTTAAATGGTGTGTCAGGTTAGGCCTCCACAGTCACCAGATCTCAATCTCAATCTCATCTCAGCATGGATGTGCAGCATATGGAGCCAGCATTCATTTTGACAGCACTTTTTAATTTAGTTTTAGTTACAGTCTTTCGACCAAAATATCTTTTAGTTTTAGTCATAATTAAGTCATCTAAATTGTTTGAATTTTAGTCTAGTTTTAGTTGATGAAATTTCACAACATTTTAGTCGATGAAATCTGCTGTAAATTTAGTCGACTAAAATATGAAGTGTAAAGGGTAAGGCATCTAACAACCCTTTATTGAATGCTAGTAAAGTCTGAATGTATAAATGAACAGAAACAAATTGAACTTTTGTGTGAAATGCAGTCACCTTTATTAAGGCTACCTGGCAGAGCATCTCAGTTACAATACCAGAACTGACAACAAACAGTGAACCTGCTCTACATGAATATATCAATTCATAAAGAGAGGAGCTCTGATTGGATCGCTCCACAACTTATCCCACCACCACCAAGCTAAGGCAGCTGTGATTGGATGTCCCTCTTAACTCATCCAACCTTTCCACAGAACCAAAGCAGCTGTGATTGGATATATCCCTAACTTGTCCCTACTTGTGCACTTGTTTTAGTTACTGTCTAGTTTTCGTCAGGGGAAAAAAGGTAATAAAATAATTAGTCAACAAAATGAACACTGTGTGGACTGAGGACTGTTTCTAGCAGCTTGTTGAATCTTTGCCATGAGGCTGACTAAACTCTATATTCTGATGTGCTTCTGGGTTTTTGGGACGTCTCACTTATCGGGCACATTTATTGTGATGAGGGGGTTTGCATCAGACCTGCTGCAAACTGCAGATAGAAGCCAGAAGAGTTTCGAAAGAGTATGAAAGGTAACCAAGAGCTCATTTGGGAGCCCTGAAAGAGAAACAACATGGTCTGTAATTTAAATGGATATACCGTCTCCTGTGTGTTTGCCTCACTCACTTCACAGAGGATGCCCACGAGGTAATGGCGGCGTGTAAACAACAGATGGTTCATTTTATCAACAGCCAGCACTCGACTCCTCCGCTCAGCCTCCTGCTTTTCTTTGAACTTCGGTATTGTTCGCTGTAAGAGCAGCTTACACCGGCTGCCTGACCCGAAAGGACCTGGAGTGGGAGCATGCAGTCGTGTCCCTTCGGTTTGTCACTGATGCCCAGCGATCCCAGATTATTGGGGATTTAACCATCAAACGGACGGCGATACGGACGCCACAGCAAGTCGCCCCCAGTCTCCTCCATCAGCCGGTAGCCACATCCTGCGTTATGATCCTTAAGTTGGGACGTTGTGTAAATAAAGTCAACATACAATGATTTACAAACCTTTTCCCACCTAAATTCAACTGAATACACAACAAAGACAAGATATTTAATGTTCAAGTTGATTAAATTCGTTGTTGTGATTTTTTTTTTAACAAAATGACATCTTGCTAATAAATGATCAGTGGAATAGTTAAGATATGTTCATATAAACCAAATTACAGCAAGTTCACTCTAATTACCTCTGCCAAAGAGGTTGTGTTTTTGCCGGCATATATTTGTTTGTTTGTTGGTAAGATCACTCAAAAACTACCAGATGAATTTTACTGAAATTTTCAGGAGATGTTGGTAATGGCTCAACTTAGAAATGATGACAAGGTAAATTTCATCTGGATCTGATCCAGATTGACGTCACAAAAAACATGAACTTTATCATTGGAAATCCCATTGATGACATTCAATAATTCATATACAGTCAAATAAAATCTGATTTTGGTGGTGATCCAGACAACCGCCATTAGCGAACGATCGTTTTTGCTCAATAACTGTCTAACTAATAATGATATCAACATGATTCTGAGTGCTAGGTGTGGGTTTTCAGGGTCATGAATCATATTATGATGGTAACTTTATCATGAACTATTGCTTATAGCTGTAACAGCAATATGTGAGTTACCTTGGCGGAGGTTTGCGCTCTGTGAGTGCTTTCTAGTCTAAAATGCATTGAAAAGTTGAAGAGTAAAATATGGTAATAATACTGTAAATGACAAACAGAAAGGATGTTTTTTTGAAAATACAGTAATTATGCCGTAAATTAAAACACAGCAATGATACCTTAAATAATGAAGCTATTATAGAAAACACAGTTATATTATAATAACTTACTGGCATCTTGTTGCCAGTAAGTTACTGGCAAATCGATGTCAGGCAGGTGAGATGAACTGTAATTTATGTGTTGCTCTTCCTGGTATGTCCTCATCAATGTAAACATGAAGTTGTATCTGCACGTGGACATGGCTTAAAGTCCCAACCCTCCCTCTTTGCCTCCATTTCTTCCCTCTTTAACTGATGCTCTCACTCAGTTACTAATTTGGAAGACCTGCTTTACTTCCCGTCTGCCCCACGGTGTCATCTTATCAGGGATGGAGGGCCCTGAGGGTCTCAGAGATGCCTGTTAAGAGGGGCTTAATTAGGAGGTTAGACAGCTCACAGTGCTGCTTCAGCACAAGGAGGCCATTTTGTTTCAGATCTGTCTCTGACGATTGTTTTTGTGATGTGAATGAAGAGAAAAGCTAAGCTATGGATTCAGGGTCTATTTAACCATCACTGAGGCTCACCCTCCTGGACCCTCTTATGTAACACTAACTGCAGGATGTTCATGTTTTAAAGTACAAATGTGCTGAGAGATTATTCAGCAGTTTGAATAATGAATGAGTCTGTTTGAAGTACCTTATCACAGAAAAAGGAAAACATTTCTAAAGGTTGGAGTTTCTCCTCTGTGAAGATTTCCAGCTTTTATCTCCCTTATAGCATCAAAGAGCGAATGATTAAAGGTCCTTAAATGCAGCGCGGATTAATGAAGCTAATGAGAGGTGACACTTTGGGCTTTGGGGGAACTATGAAGCTTATTTAAGGGAAAAGTAAACTTCAGAGGAGGCAATGTTTCTGCTGGAGCCCCAAAGTTTCCCTTATAGGCTGGACTGTGGCCCAGCGAGGGTGTAAGACACTGCAGTGCTGTAAAGACAAATCAAGAAGAGTTCAAGTTTTGGTGTTGGCCAAAGTTCAGCAAGTGCAGATTAAATTTATTCTGGATGGAGTCAAATCCCTGAAAATTTAATCTCAGCTGAAGAAGAGTTGGTGTCAAAAACAAGCTCAAATTATGGCAAATCAAATCCAAAGATGTCACTTTAGGATCATTAACTCTGAACTATTCACTCTGAACTCTGAACCTGTAAATGACACTTGTAGAGTCAATCATCCCACTGCCCTCCATGATTGGACTATTAGGTGCCACAAGCCCACATCTTGGAAACTGCAAAGCACCTTTTTAAATATGTGCTCCAACCAAACATGGTTTCTTTATTTTAGCTAATTTTCTCCTTTAATATAGTTTAATCAAAAATTGCAATGTTTACACTCTGCAGTGTTGATATAGAGTGAACACTTAAGTAGTTAAAAATACACTCTGATAGAGTTCATTCCTTACATTACACAGAAGTGTTGTTCAGTACTCACACTGTAAAGTGAGACAAAGTTAAAAATTTAACGTTAAAAAAAGTGAACAATTATTTTAGCAAGTGCAGAGTTAAATATACTCTGGATGGAGTCAAATCACCAAAAATTTACCCTCAGTTTAATAGAAGTTGGTGTCAAAGACAAGTTGAAATGATTTCTTAGTTAATCAAATCCATAGATGTCACTGTATGATTGTTAACTCTGAACTCTGAACTCTGAACCCTGACCTGTTAATGACACTTGTAGAGTCAATCATCTTGCCACCCTCCAGCATTGGACGAGTACCAACAGATTAATTTTTTAAATATGTGCTCAACCAAACATGGTATCTTTATTTTGACTAATTTTCTCCATTAATATGGAGTAATCAAATACAGCAATGTTGACACTTTGCAGTGTTAATATAAAAAAAGAGGGAAATAATATCAACGTCACCTCATGAAAAACGGTGTGAGTGTAAGTAATATGAGAACGGTGAGGGTTAAATCCTATATTCAGATTAAATTCTGCTGCTCCATGTTAAACTGGTTCAATCATCGCTGTGCATCGTCAAATGTCAAAAATGACAAATGCATAATTAGTAAGACATAATCAACTCTGCAGCAAGGACGAGCCATGACCTCAAAAACAACCAAACTTTAATATTTTTGATCCTTCAGACTGAATCAAACCAAGGGTCCAAACTCAGCTGCAGACTGATTGACTGAAACAAGCAGCCGGCTGAATCTCTGAAGTACAGAAGACAGTAAAACCACATTATCACAGACTGAAGCTGTTTTTATGAACCACACTCCCTCTCTAACATTCTCCTTCCTTGGACTGTTTCCAGAATGTTCTTTGGATGCAAACCCCAGCAGAGCTGAGTGGCTTGTTTCAGTCTGACCTTTGTGGTCTGGAGAGTAAACCGTCAATTGGCGTTCGTCTCTCCAGATGACAACGCTGCGAGTAAACAAAACAGTAAGCAGTTTGGAAAGAGCAGACTCATGCACAGCACGACCGCGAGGCTGTTGGTCCAGGCCTGACATTTCCTCAGAAAACTGTCGACAAACTCATAGAGATGTCTGCAATCATTTTAGGGACAAAGACGGTCAAATAGTGATGATGACAGTGTTCATTTTGTTGACTAATTATTTTCATCAACAAACCTTTTTTCCCTGATGAAAACTAGACAATAACTAATAAAAACAAGTGGGTATGGACAAAAACTCAAACTAAATTAACTGACATTTTCATCGACAAATAAAAACTAGACTAAAATGTTTGACAGAGACTTAATCCAATCAGACCTAATTTGGTCATGTAGAAAGTAGAGACAAGTTAGGAATATATCCAATCACAGCTACTTTGGTTGTATGGAAAGGTTGGATGAGTTAAGAGGGACATCCAATCGGTTATCTGGACCACCAAAATCCAATCATTTTTTAGCTTCTTTATTACCTAACAAACAGCGGAGGTGGATGTGAGCACCTCCAGCCTCCAGCAGCACAAGCAGATGTTCTGGATGCAGGACGACCTTCAGAATCCTCGACTAAAAGCTTGTTCGAACATGATAGTGCTCTGAAAATCAATGTGACTTTGGTTTGTGTTTCTGGGTGTAAATTGTATGAAACTGTGGTTTGACTGATGTGGCACCTGTGACTAACCCTCGACCTCGCCTGTAGACCTTTAGACCTGCAGACTCCTCTCTGAGCTTTACTGAATAAACATCAGTTATTTGTCAAACTGCCATCGTTAAATACAAAATAGAGGAGATTTAGCAAATGGGGAAAACGGTGGGCACTTTCCTGTTCTGTCTCAGCTCGACCTTGAGAAGATTGTTGGTTTTGACTTTGAGTCCACTGCAGGGGCCGGACTGTCCGAAGTGAAGTGCTCACTCATTTCACCCTGCCTGTCTCCTGTCCTCCTCCGAGACCAGACCTCACCCACAGGTCTTCATCCCTGACCGTCCACTCAGGGAGACAAACTCTCCTCCCGCTGTGACTGTAATCACTCAAATGCTGCTTCACTCTGCCCTGATCGACCCTCAGAACGGTCCACTCGTCCTTTCAGTCTCCTTGGATGGACGTCCTACTGGGCAACAAACCGCGGGAATATCACGACCATTTTTTCCTGAATGGAGACATTTTATTGATCTGGTTCATATTGATTCATACTGATAATTTAACATTTTTATCAATTGATGGAGTCGATCAGTCCCTCCAGGATTTTGCAGCAAATTTTTGTGATTGTTGCAGCAGAAAAATCCTGATTTTGCAGCAGGTTTTTCCAAAAATTGTGTTTTATTTTTTTAGTTTTTTAACATAAATTTTTTATTTTCATTTGGCAAAGTATAAAGCAATTTCATTTACTGATAAAACAAAAATCACACAAATGTAAAAACAGAAATTCATACAACTTTTCCTTCATTTTTCTGTTTTTCTGGTTCTTTTATCAGTCCAGGGGAAAGAGCAACAACAAAATAGTAATAATAATAATAACACAAGTTCATTTGGCCTCTGGTGATGAGGTAAAGACAGATGGAAAAAGAGAGAAAAAAATGAAAAAGAGAGAAAAAAACTCTGTCTCTCCCTCTCTCTCTATATATATATGTATATATATATGTATATATAAATACATATAAAAGAGGCTATGATAATGACCTCTGCACTGATTGGCTGCCAAAATGGGGAGGAAGGGGGAGGAGAGGTTACAGGCCATGCATTAGACCTTTGAGTAGTCCTGGCATCTGCCTCTGGTGAGCAGAAAACACACATGTAGGTGGAGGCTGTATAGCTATGACATCATAAACCCCAGGAAGTAGAAATAAGTGTTTTTTTTTAAAGGGATACACCACCTTTTTTTGTTGTTGTCTTGCCTCACTCCCGAGTCCATGACAAGCAGATAGACAATGGCTCACAAACAAATGGCTAATTCACAACTGACAATTGCTTCACATCGTTCTCCTTAAAAGAGCATGTTAGCCAACGCCACATCTGTCATGCAAACCATCACAGACGTAGGCCAACAAAACAAAGCCTCTGTTTAGGAGTAGAAGAAGATAATGATAGTAGAAGATAATGTTACATAACTCGGTAAAAAGCAGTTGTTTATGGTGAGAGATAGTCAATACAATCTTAGAGAAACATTTATTTTTCAAAAACCAAGGCTACGCACAAATATAAAATCTCATTGTCAGTTACGGGGTAAATTTGTGGATTTCTTCCTCTGAAAATATGAAAACACTCACAACATTGGTAAGGCTCAAAAGACTCAATAAGAATCAATTGGTTTTGAAATACACCATGGATCATGTAAGTTAATATGTCTATGTTATTATGTTTATATTTCTAATGAATGTAAACGATGCATCAGCATTGTTGTTGCTGTAATCTTATTTCTGTGATAGTTGTGTTTTTGTAGGGGGGTAGGCTTGAATATGCTACTGCCAACAGCCTCTTGGTCAGCTTGAAACTTTCAATTCTTATTTTGATCCTCTAAGTTGTTTTATTGCAAGTGAACTGAAATAAATTTCTTTCATTCATTAAAAAAACAATAAGCACACAGGACAGTTTAGAGTTGCTGAAGAGTTTATCTGATGACTGTAGACAGAGACAGGCTAACACTTCCCATTGACTCCAGGTGTTTGAGCTAAGCTAATTAGCAGTCAGTAAGCTCTGCCCGTCTCTTCCTTGTTACTGCACGCAGTCGAAAGAATGGTGTCTATCTGCTTGTCATGGACTCGGGAGTGAGGCAAGACATGAAAACAACAAAATGTTGGTGTATCCCTTTAAAGAGGGACAGAGCATTCTCTGTGAACTGAGAGTTTAGTAAAAGGTGTCACATTCTTCTGCTCCCAAAGACGCCTCAACAACATTAACAGCATTTTGCAGGACATGGACCTTTAAAGGCCTTGAAACAGCTCATCAACATATCCCTCATATTTCAGAATTATACATTTTCTCTATAAGATGTCACATCAGATTTGTTCTTTCTCTCAACACTCAGCAAAAGCTCACAAACTCAGTGAAGACACCATTGATCCTCACTGGTCCCAGGAGGGCGTCCGACTTTATTTCACTTGCAGGAAAGACTTCATTCTTAAATTAGCTCGTTTCTTAATTAGATTTGTAGCTCAGATTATCGGTGGTTAGTGGTGACAGGGCTGTAAAACGAGCTAATAACACGTGGCAGGATCGATAAGTGATGGGAGGCGACCTCTGCTGCAGCAGGGGGAGCGTCACTCTGGGGTTAGTTTGCTGGCACAGCCTCGTGTGCTTTCAGCGTTCAAAGAGGCATAAACTGAAATAAATCCTGCCGGTGCGAGAGGGTGAGCAAGGCGCCCGCGCTCTCCATTTCACAAACATTTCTGCCATTGGCCGTGTAGTATTTCCTCGACCGTCCCGGAGCCTGTTTATTTTATTTACCTGCTTATTGATTCAGATAGTTCCCAGCGATGCATGGCAATGTGCAAATGATTGGACTAGAGCGGGGTATTGACTGGAGAAAACCTTTATTGTGCCATCATCACACCGGCCTGCGAGCCACTTCCTGCAAGCGGTGCATTTTTCTGCTCACAATCATAAAGGCAGACAAGCAGAATTATACCCAGGCACGCTCACACAAACACAGATGCAAACACCTACACCAGCTCAGCAGGAGACGGGACGGTTTCTCAGCAGCTCTGCTCCGGCTTGTCTAATCCATCAGATGTGGAGAAAACGCCGGTGCAGCCGTTTTTACTCAGTCCTGCTCTGTCAAAGTCTGTCTGCCTGTCTACATCTCTGATCCATGGAAGATTTTAACGCTGCGCACGCTCCCTTCAACAAGTCACCCGTGAGGATGGTCTGACTTTCCTCACCTTAGAGGAACCTCTGATGTCTGACCTCGCAGGAAGCACAGCAGCTTCATTTCTGCTTAACTGTGAAAGGTTCGGTGGAGTTTATCGTCATTTTACTGCACTGCAACACTTAATTTATGACGATCATAGGCTGCAAATGAAATGTGGATGTTGTCTCTTTCTTTGAATGGTGAGCAGAGTTGCCAGGTCTGCTTTTTTTTAGAGCAGTTGCTTGTAAAAATTGGCAGTTTTGTTTTTTGGTTGTGCCCCCAAACCCTGATGAAACTCTGATGCTCACTCTGCTACCAATATAAACTCAATTTAGAAGTTACACTATTTTGTCCCACTCCAAACACAAATGTGAATTTTACTGTAAAAAAAGCCAAAAATGATGTTTCCACCAAAAAGAAATCCTTACTGTCAGAATTAAATTTATCCCTAATGTAGCTGTTACTGTTTTCACCATAATAAAGCTGTAGAGGATCAACATACACTTAGATAAAAGCCTGACTATGTCTGTTTGGTTACAAAAATCAAGGTTAGACTGACTGTTGACTTGACCATATGGTATGTTGGAGATATCTGCATCATACTTGTATGTTTGGTTTTACTGGCATCTTGGTAAAGTTCTGCAATTAAATACAGTTTACTTTTTATTAACATGTTAAAACAAGTTAAAACGTCACTTATTAACTGTTAAAAACAAATCAAATTCCAACTTGTGACTAATTTGGGCACAGTCCTGACCCCGACCCTTGAGCCGCCCCTCACATCCATTTATGATCGTTTTCAGAGTTTTCGTACATAAACAGAGAGAGCATTTGACCCTGTTCGAAGCTCCATCTTCTACCTGTTCTGCTGCCATCGATCTGTTTACGCCTCCCGGCCTTAATGAATGCACTGGGGAGGATGGCGAGGCGGCGTGACGGATTAAAGGAGGTCATACTCTCCTCAAAACAAACGTGTCTAATCCTGGGAATATGCGTCATGCTGCTGCGTGTGCGCCGTGACCTGAGAAGACGACTTTCTCACGATGTTCCCATCAGCCCAAATCCA
The DNA here is from genome assembly GCA_037902135.1 of Cetoscarus ocellatus. Classification (NCBI taxonomy): domain Eukaryota; kingdom Metazoa; phylum Chordata; class Actinopteri; order Labriformes; family Labridae; genus Cetoscarus; species Cetoscarus ocellatus. Next base: position 108,676 of record JBAMNC010001517.1, read on the forward strand.
CCTGTGACCTCTCACTGAAGAACACACGTTTGATTTTGACTCTCAAGGTCATTCCTCGCCTGTGGTGGCCTTGAGATTTCTATAACTGCCGGAGACCGGTGTGGAAGGAAATAACTTCAAATAATTGTTATGGTGACTCCCCCAGGCGGGAAATAAAGGTCACAAATTGCTTAACGCTTCTTTAAATTTGGGATATAATGACAAAGCTACTTTTAGGAGTTTATTGTGACTCCTTTGTCCCCACATTTATCACAGGAGCTCAATCAGAGGGGCCGACGTGGGCGCCCTCTGTGCATGTCCGCTGGTTGAAGAGATGGAGATACTTCGCTTGAGTAAGAGCATGATTCACAAGGTCAAAGTGAGGCTGTGAGTCCTCCTGAAGCACTGTGGTCACAGTAGAGAGCTAGATGATACCAACCTGTGTGGGCAAACTGCAGAAAAGTATAAAGAACATGGACAAAGAGCAGAACAAACCGCCGCCAAGGTATTTCCAAAACTGATTAACAAGTTATTGACAAGAATGTAGAAAATAAATCCTCTGTTAGCAAATCCTTGAAAAAAATTCTGCAACCCACGTCCTGATTCAGATCCCCACAAAAATCTGTCTTCTGTCTTTTGTGCCGTGGTAAACTTTCCCTAAAAATCTAATAAAAGTCTGCTGCGATCTAATTGTATTCTTATTAAAAATTTGAAAAAGTTCAATATGTTTCAACATCAACAAATCATTAAAAAAAATTCCTGGATCTACATCGAGAATTGGATCACCTAAATCAAAAAACTTTCACATTTTGCCCTGAACACAATTCCCTGAAAACACCATCAAAATCCATTAAGATATTACTGAGTTATTAGCAAAAAAATGTGGAAAACTGCCTTCTCTGGCACTGTCAACAAATACTTTGAAAAAATTCCTGGACCCAGATCCCGGTTTGGATCACCACCAAAATCTTATCATTTCCTCCCTGTGCCATGATCAACATTCCCTGAAAATCCAATCACCACCAAAATCAAAACACTTGCTCTTTGTGCCCTGACAAACAATCCTTGAAAATGCAATCAAAATAAATTGAGGACTAATTTGTTTATTATTGAAAATGAGGAAAACTGCCCTATCTGGCACTGTTAACAAATCCTTGGTGGTGATCCGAATCCAAATGTGAATCCAGGTATTTTTCCAAAGATTTGACAACAGTGCCTAATAAGGCAGTTTTCCACATTTTCACTAATAACTGAATTAGTTCTCAATGGATATAAATGATTGGTTGACATTGAGACATAGACACTTTTCCCTACATTTTCACCTATAAAACAACATCTTCAAGACAGACGTTGATGACATTTTCAGGGAATGTTGGACATGACAGGAGGAGAAAGTGATTTCAGTTTGGTGGTGATCTGGATCTGGATGTGGATCCAGGAATTTTTATAGTATTTGTTAACATTGTAAGATAAAGCATTTTTCTGAACTCTTTGCCAATAACTCATAAACTTTTCAACAGATTTAAATAACCTTTTCAAAAAATTCTGGTCATGGCACAAGGTAGAAGTCATTCACTTTTGGTGCTGATTGGAGTCCAGATGCAGATCCAAGAATTTTTTAATGATTTGTTAGGATTGTGAGATAGGCCAATTTTCCATATTTTTTCAGTTACTCAACTATTTAGTTATAGACTTTGATGACATTTTCAGGGAATGTTTGAGATTGATTTTGGTGGTGATTCAGATCTGCATGTTGATCCTTGAATTTTTATAGTTCTTCCTAATGCAAGATAAGGCACTTTTCTGAATTTTTCACAAATAACTCATTAACTGTTCAACAGATTTAACGACATTTTCAGGAAATGCTTGTTATGACAAAAGGAGGAAGTGATTCACTTTTGGTGTTGATAGGGATCCATATGCAGGTCTAGGATTTTTTTAATGAATTGTTAAGATTGTAAGATGTGGCGCTTTTCTGAATTTTCGCCAGTGTCTCATTAATGTTTCTACAGATTTTAATTACATTTTTAAGGAATGCTGGTGATGGCACAAGGGAAACGTGATTATACTTTGGTGCTGATTTGAATCCAGATGTGGATCCAGGAACTTTTGTTAACATTGCAAGACAGGACAGTTTTCCATAAACATTTTTGGTGTGAGTTGGTGGTGATGTAAGTCCAGAAGCTGATATTTAATATTTTTTTTTAGAGGATTTGTTGAAAATGAGACACGGCACTTTTTTCACATTTTTGGGAATGACATGTCAGGGATTGTAGCCTAGGCTTGTACTCTCTGAGCACTTCTTGTTTTGTTGAAAATCAAAAAAGATGATTGTTCTGGGTCACATTTTTTAAAGGGGGGCTCGACTACTCTGTGGTACAATGAGAGTGGTGCTGTCGATAATGTCTGATATTGTAACCATATTTTTGAACCAACTGTTCCTACTCCTCTTTCCAACCATCCTCCACTTGAAGACCACTTCCCCAGCAGGTCGGGGTCTTCAGTAAGTTAAACAGCCGGCAGGTAGACGTCGACTACCTGCCGGCTGCCCCACGCTCACACTGTCAGATCTCCATGAAGAACTGGTGACTGATGCACGCTGGCAGCTCCTCTGATACGTGAAGCTTGGGCCAAGCTTTCTCTCCACTAATCCAAGAATGATTATGACAGCCAGCACTTTCCACGTAGCCCGAGGCGTGCCCTTCACGCTCGCCCTTCAAAGCTCCTCCGTCGATCCCACCTGAGGACGTGGATGTCAGAGCCTGTCGGCGATGACCTCTGAAGCTCTGTGTCGAGGGAGAGCAGCTCTCAACTTCTACCCTCAAGCCTCCTGCAAATCTGCCCTGGGCTCATCATGGAAACCTCTCAGACATTCAGACTGCTGTTAATTATGTGGTTAACCCTTTTTTAATTGGTCACAAAAAGAAGGGAAAATAGAGAGGAAGAAGGGCCTTCAGACTGTTGAGTGAGACGGATGCTTTCCTTCGCCACAGACGTCTTCGTTTCTCGTTCCCATTTGGATAAGTGCTCTGAAAATGTGATTCAAAAACTATCAAACAGCTGCAGTGTTGTTTTATATTTAGTCCTTGGACCATAAACATCTCTGGCTCTTTCACACCTGAGTTGGTTGGTAGTTATTCCGTAAACAAGAAGCTGTTCCCCTTTTTTTTCCAGTTTGATCAACATTTGTGAACACAGCCATCAAACTTGCAGCAGCTACAACAAAATTTCCTGGACTCAAAGTAGACCAGTAACAGTAGAAGACAAGACGATAGAGAATGAGAATAATCATCTGTAATCTGTTTGGGTTCGCCTCACCTTAATTCTCTTAATGGAGGTCACCAGTAATCCTGACCAAATCCAAAACTTTCACAGAAATGCAGCCCCAACTGTCAAGATGTGACTCATCAGTCTGCAGAAACTGCTGACCCCAGCTCTGCTTTTGTGTGTGTGTTTTTTTTCAACCTTGCAGTCAGGGATGGGAACTGTTCAGATTTTATTGTTCCAATTCTTTAAGGATTTGTTAATCAATTCCTTCTGATTTTCTGTGTGGACAAAAGTTGGCCTGTCTAAGTTTCCAATTTAGATGACTAAATTATGACTAAAACTAAAGGCAAAAGACTATAACGAATCCTATATTAAAACGTGTCGTCAAAATTAACTCTGCACTAAGGCCGCTTGAACACCTAACACATTTGGTCCAGACCAGACAAAGTGTTGAAGAGCTTATGCAAACTCTGGTGCACCAAGAAACCAAACTGTGACTTAAATTAAAGAGCAATGTGGGAGTAAACCAAACCACGTGACTGACCACTTTATATGTGAAACCTAAGTTTCCTTGCTGACCACTGCACCTGTCGCCCTCAGCGTTGCCCATTTGTTTGTTCCTCCATTAAGAGCTTGAGCTTTGTGGTCATTGCGCTGGAGAGACCTTGCTGATGCAGCATAACTCCCTTGTGTCTTGTTGCTGAGCTCAGTCTTGTCATCCTGTTTGACCTGTGACATAAAACCGTTTTCCTCATCTTGGTAGTAGAGTTTGGCTGTCGTACAACCCCAATTTGCCCAGTTGTTCCTGAAAGTACTAATACTAAAGACATCGGTTGTCACACCAGCTTTTGATGTGATCGTGTTTTATGATAATTTCGCCATAGCTGCAGCTCCATTAACACAGATCGAACTAGACAGACAGTCAACATTAATCTAAAGATGAAGACTTTTATAATCCAGTTCAGCTGTATTTTAATTTGATTGAACTGAAGTTGCTGCGTCGTCCTCTTTGCAGCCATGATTTAATAAACTCTGATTTGCATTACAGTCGTGTGAGCATGTAGGTCCCATGACGGCCATAAAATGCATCCTCTGCTCTCTGCACATGCACAGCTGCTGCTTCATGGACGCCTGACTGGACGAACAGAAGGTGAACATTTTAGGTGTTTCTCGATCCTTATGCTCGACACCTTTTCTCCTCCAGAGACAGCCGATTGTGTGAAATGAGAGCGAGCAGGATTTAATCTGAGCAAAGACTCCACCTGCTAATCCCTCAGATTAAGGCACCGTCGTAGAGAGATCTGCAAACCTGCACGCAGCTGGATCACGCTCAGTCTGATCGTCCTCCAGGCGCTGTGATTGGTTTAAAGCAGATTATTATGCTAATTCAGGTTCTTCACGGCCTTACATGGTTGAAAATGGGCTCTTGACCTTCATGTATGAGGGTTAATTATTTGGAAGAGAAGATGCTCAGAGTTTGAAGCATGGGTTCTCAACCTGAGGGTCCAGGCCTCAAAAGGGAGCAGAAGAAGACTTTAGCGGTCCAAGAAAGCAGCCATCAGTTTGTATTTTTAATGGATATGTTATACTTCTTCTAGCTCCATAAAATACATTTAAAATTAAAAAATCATCCCCTTCCTTTAAACATGGCACATAAACATCTGACCTTTGATTTGGTAGTTGACATTTTTTCAGCAATGTAGTAAGTCAAAGTAATTTACATTTTCTCTCATTTAAGTGAAACCTCCCACGACACTGGGTTTGACTGTCCATTAAATAAAAACAACAAAACAGAGGATTAAAATCACACATTCTGGTACTTGGAAGCTGTGACAACTTAAGTTGTTCGTCTACAAATGTTACTTCATGGCAAATATCGTAATTGAAAACAACATAAAATGTAATGTAACTATTTCGGCTTGTGGATTTAAGACTCAATAATTTGTCACAATTAAACTGTAATTTTTAAAATGTGATCTCAAATTTAGGACTGCAGTCTAGAAGTCAGAAATTAAATTATAATGCCTCTTTTGACTCATTGATTTTCCATTGTCAGCTGTTTGATTTACAAAAGTTTATTATGTAAATATTGAAAAATTTAAAATTTCTTGAGAAATGTTTTTAAGATTTCAATGTTTGAATTTTAAAATAAATTTAAAAATAACTAATCTTGTAAATTTTCACATTTGATATCGTTTATTTGGATTTTCATCTTTATCCTATAAATTTGCTTTTGTTGTGAGTAAAATATAGTTATTAGTCTTTAAAATGTACAAGTATTTTACACTAAGTTTGACTTAAATCTTCGAAGATTTAAAAAATAATCTTGCAAACCTTATTTAAAGCCAGAAAATATTTTAACTTTGATAATATAAAGTCTTAAATAAACTGTCAGATGTTGAGTGTCCATTCTGTGTAAGCTAAAGATCGATATTATATATATATAAATATATATGTGTACATATATATATATATATATATATATATATATATATATATATATATATATATATATATATATATATATAATAAATGATATATATGATAAGTTAAAACTAGCTCTGCTGGGATTTCAGGGACTGGCAGACCAATAAACACACTGAGATAAAACCCAGAGCCATGTCCACATCCGATCAGCTCTGGTTCGACAAAGATCAGCACCCTTCGGTCCTCCTGGGAGTTTTTACCTATTTGTATGAGGCGACATATACTACAAGCAGGCGCAAATTTAGAATGCATGAAACCCCTGGGCCATTATTCTTGGAGGCTCCCCAGTGGCCAATAATTTCATCGTTACATCATCAACTTATCCATAGGAGTTTTTGTACATATATTGTTTCCTGTTCACCAATAATCTCTTGCTTTTATCTTGGCTTTTTTGCTGTGACAACATGACATTAGAGATCTACATTTTAGAAAGCTTAACATGTTATTGTTGGCTTAAAAAAGGATTTATAAGCCGTTCTTTTATCTCAGCTCAGGAATTGAAAAAACACTAAGGCACTAAAAAAAACACTAACATATGACGTTTTTCCCATTTTGGACTCCGAAAAAAAAAATTTGCTCAAACAGGACGTTTCATATGTAAAACAGGCTGAAAAACATGCTGGTGGAGATGGTTTGGTCTTATTTGACTTCAAAATGGACTTATGACCCTTTTTCTCTCAGCTCAGGATTTGAAAAAACACTAAGGCTAACATTTGACTTTTTTCCATTTTGGACTCCGAAAAAAAATATGCACAATAATGACTTTTCGGATGTAAAACAGGCCGACAAACATGCTGGTGGAGACGGTTTTGTCAAATATGGCTTCAAAATGGACTCATGACCCTTTTTCTCTCAGCTCAGGATTTGAAAAAACACTAAGGCTAACACATGACTTTTTTCCAATTTTGGAATGAGAAAAAAAAGATATGCTCAAACATGACTTTTCGGATGTAAAACAGGCCGAAAAACATGCTTTTGGAGACGGTTTTGTCATTTTTGGCTTCAAAATGGACTATTGACCCTTTTTCTCTCAGCTCAGGATTTGAAAAAACACTAAGGCTAACACATGACTTTTTTCCCATTTTGGATTTCGAAAAAAAATATGTTTCACCAAGACTATAAACATGTAAAACAGGCCGAAAAACATGCTGGTGCAGACGGGTTGGTCATATTTGGCTTAAAAATGGACTCATGACCCTTTTTCTCTCAGCTCAGGATTTGAAGAAACACTAAGACTTTTTTTCCATTTTGGACTCCGAAAAAAAATATGCTCAATAATAACTTTTCGGATGTAAAACAGGCCGAAAAACATGCTGGTGCAGACGGTTTGGTCAAATTTGGCTTCAAAATGGACTTATGACCCTTCTTCTCTCAGATCAGGATTTGAAAAAACACTAAGGCTAACATATGACTTTTTTCCCGTTATGGACTCCGAAAAAAAATATGCTCAAACATAACTTTTTGAATGTAAAACAGGCCGAAAAACATGCTGGTGGAGACGGGTCGGTCAAATTTGGCTTAAAAAAAGACATAAGGCTTTTTATCTTAGCTCAGGATTTGAAAAAACACTATGGCTAACATATGACTTTTTTCCCATTTTGGACTCCGAAAAAAAATATGCTCAATAATAACTTTTCGGATGTAAAACAGGCCGAAAAACATGCTGGTGCAGACGGTTTGGTCAAATTTGGCTTCAAAATGGACTAATGACCCTTTTGCTCTCAGCTCAGGATTTGAAAAAACA
>JBAMNC010001518.1:0-20000 GCA_037902135.1 Cetoscarus ocellatus
AGATGGTTTGGTCAAATTTGGCTTCAAAATGGACTTATGACCCTTTTTCTCTCAGCTCAGGATTTGAACAAACACTAAGGCTAACATATGACTTTTTTCCCATTTTGGACTCTGAAAAAAAATATGCTCAAACATGACTTTTCAGATGTAAAACAGGCCGAAAAACATGCTGGTGGAGACGGTTTGGTCAAATTTGGCTTCAAAATGGACTTATGACCCTTTTTCTCTCAGCTCAGGATTTGAAAAAACACTAAGGCTAACATATGACTTTTTTTCCATTTTGGACTCCGATAAAAAATATGCCCAAACATGACTTTTCGAATGTAAAACAGGCCGAAAAACATGCTGGTGCAGACGGTTTCATAAAATTTGGCTTAAAAATGGACACATGACCCTTTTTCTCTAAGCTCAGGATCTGAAAAAACACTAAGGCTAACATATGACTTTTTTTCCATTTTGGACTCCGATAAAAAATATGCCCAAACATGACTTTTCGAATGTAAAACAGGCCGAAAAACATGCTGGTGCAGACGGTTTTGTCATATTTGGCTTAAAAATGGACTTATAAGGCTTTTCCTCTCAGCTCAGGATTTGAAAAAACACTAAGGCTAACATATGACTTTTTTCCCATTTTGGACTCCGAAAAAAAATATGCTCAAACACGACTTTTCGGATGTACAACAGGCCGAAAAACATGCTGGTGCAGATGGTTTGGTCAAATTTGGCTTCAAAATGGACTTATGACCCTTTTTGTCTCAGCTTAGGATTTGATAAAACACTAAGGCTAACATATGACTTTTTTCCATTTTGAACTCCGAAAAAGAATATGCTCAAACATGACTTTTCATATGTAAAACAGGCCGAAAAACATGCTGGTGCAGACAGTTTGGTCAAATTTGGCTTCAAAATGGACTTATGACCCTTTTTCTCTCAGCTCAGGATTTGAATAAACACTAAGGCTAACATATGACTTTTTTCCCATTTTGGACTCTGAAAAAAAATATGCTCAAACATGACTTTTCGGATGTAAAACAGGCCGAAAAACATGCTGGTGCAGACGGTTTGGTCATATTTGGCTTAAAAATGGACTCATATGACCCTTTTTCTCTCAGCTCAGGATTTGAATAAACACTAAGGCTAACATATGACTTTTTTCCCATTTTGGACTCCGAAATAAAATATGCTCAAACATGACTTTTCGGATGTAAAACAGGCCGAAAAACATGCTGGTGCAGATGGTTTCGTCAAAGTTGGCTTAAAAATGGACTTATAAGACTATTTCTCTTAGCTCAGGATTTGAACAAACACTAAGGCTAACATATGACGTTTTTCCCATTTTGGACTCCGAAAAAAATATGCCCAAACATGACTTTTCGGATGTAAAACAGGCCGAAAAACATGCTGGTGCAGACGGTTTGGTCATATTTGGCTTAAAAATGGACTCATAAGACTTTTTCTCTCAGCTCAGGATTTGAATAAACACTAAGGCTAACACATGACTTCTTTCCCATTTTGGACTCCGAAAAAAAATATGCTCAAACTTGACTTTTCGGATGTAAAACAGGCCGAAAAACATGCTAGTGGAGACGGTTTGGTCAAATATGGCTTCAAAATGGACCTATGACCCTATTTCTCTCAGCTCTGGATTTGAGAAAACACTAAGGCTAACATATGACTTTTTTTCCATTTTGGACTCCGAAAAAAAATATGCCCAAACATGACTATACACATGTAAAACAGGCCGAAAAACATGCTGGTGCAGACGGTTTGGTCATATTTGGCTTAACAATGGAATTATGACCCTTTTTCTCTCAGCTCAGGATTTGAACAAACACTAAGACTTTTTTTCCATATTGGACTCAGAAAAAAAATAATGCTCAAACATGACTTTTCACATGTAAAACAGGCCGAAAAACATGCTGGTACAGACAGTTTGGTCAAATTTGGCTTCAAAATGGACTTATGACCCTTTTTCTCTCAGCTCAGGATTTGAACAAACACTAAGGCTAACATATGACTTTTTTCCCATTTTGGATTCTGAAAAAAAATATTCTCAAACATGACTTTTCGGATGTAAAACAGGCCGAAAAACATGCTGGTGCAGACGGTTTGGTCATATTTGGCTTAAAAATGGACTCATAAGACTTTTTCTCTCAGCTCAGGATTTGAATAAACACTAAGGCTAACATATGACTTCTTTCCCATTTTGGACTCCGAAAAAAAATATGCTCAAACATGACTTTTCGGATGTAAAACAGGCCGAAAAACATGCTAGTGGAGACGGTTTGGTCAAATATGGCTTCAAAATGGACCTATGACCCTATTTCTCTCAGCTCTGGATTTGAAAAAACACTAAGGCTAACATATGACTTTTTTTCCATTTTGGACTCCGAAAAAAAATATGCCCAAACATGACTATACACATGTAAAACAGGCCGAAAAACATGCTGGTGTAGACGGTTTGGTCATATTTGGCTTAAAAATGGAATTATGACCCTTTTTCTCTCAGCTCAGGATTTGAACAAACACTAAGACTTTTTTTCCATATTGGACTCAGAAAAAAAATAATGCTCAAACATGACTTTTCACATGTAAAAAAGGCCGAAAAACATGCTGGTGCAGACAGTTTGGTCAAATTTGGCTTCAAAATGGACTTATGACCCTTTTTCTCTCAGCTCAGGATTTGAAAAAACACTAAGGCTAACCTATGACTTTTTTTCCATTTTGGACTCCGAAAAAAAATATGCTCAAACATGACTTTTCGGATGTAAAACAGGCCGAAAAACATGCTGGTGCAGATGGTTTCGTCAAAGTTGGCTTAAAAATGGACTTATAAGACTATTTCTCTTAGCTCAGGATTTGAAAAAACACTAAGGCTAACATATGACTTTTTTTCCATTTTGGACTCCGAAAAAAAATATGCTCAAACATGACTTTTCGGATGTAAAACAGGCCGAAAAACATGCTGGTGGAGACAGTTTGGTCAAATATGGCTTCAAAATGGACTTATGACCCTTTTTCTCTCAGCTCTGGATTTGAAAAAACACTAAGGCTAACATATGACTTTTTTTCCATTTTGGACTCCGAAAAAAAATATGCTCAAACATGACTTTTCAGATGTAAACCACGACCAACAACATGCTGGTGCAGACGGTTTTGTCATATTTGGCTTAAAAATGGACTTATAAGGCTTTATCTCTCAGCTCAGGATTTGAAAAAACACAAAGGCTAACATATGACTTTTTTCCCATTTTGGACTCCGAAAAAAAAATTGCTCAAACATGTAAAACACTTGTAAAACAGGCCGAAAAACATGCTGGTGCAGAAGGTTTCATGAAATTTGACTTAAAAATGGATTTATGACCCTTTTTGTCTCAGCTCAGTATTTGAAAAACCACTAAGGCTAACACATAACTTTTTTCCCATTTTGGACTCTGAAAAAAAATATGCTCAAACATGACTTTTCAGATGTAAAACAGGCCAAAAAACATGCTGGTGCAGATGGTTTGGTCAAATTTGGCTTCAAAATGGACTTATGGCCCTTTTTCTCTCAGCTCAGTATTTGAAAAACCACTAAGGCTAACACATGACTTTTTTCCCATTTTGGACTCTGAAAAAAAATATGCTCAAACATGACTTTTTGAATCTAAAACAGGCCGAAAAACATGCTGGTGGAGACGGTTTGGTCAAATTTGGCTTCAAAATGGACTTATGACCCTTTTTCTTTCAACTTAGGATCTGAAAAAACACTAAGTATCACATATGACTTTTTCCCATTTTGGACCCCGAAAAAAAATATGCTCAAACATGACTTTTCAGATGTAAAACAGGCCTAAAAACATGCTGGTGGAGACGGTTTGGTAATATTAGGCTCAAAAATGGACTTATAAGACTTTTTTCTTCACGTCAGGCCTTGAAAAACCGACATGCCATTTCTGACTCGGATCGAAAACATCCAAAAAAAAATCACCTTTTTTGCGACACTTTCAGGCAGGAGAACATGCTGAAGATGGAGATTTGGTCTTATTTGACATCATCATTTGCTTTCGAGCGTTTTTACTTGGTCTCAGATTTTGGAAAACCTGAGATCTTTTAACTACTGTCTACATACAAAAAGCTTCTGCGTGGTATCTTTGTTCTAAACTACATTTTATGTTATTTACTTTAATCATTTGCATATGTTAATAACAATCAGTGTTAATAATGAACTTGAAATTAATTGTATGCTAACAAATTGTTTTGGTTTAAAACTATGTTATCATTAAATTACTTGTATGAATCTAATAATACTTATTAATACTTTTTAACAGGTAATTAATTGGTAATTCGTTGACTGTAAAATGAGGAGTCACCAAAAAATGTCACCCCTTGTTAATTTTGACAGCACTTTTTAATTTAGTTTTAGTTATAGTCTTTGACCTAAAATATCTTTTAGCTTTAGTCATAATCTAGTTATCTAAATTGTTATAAATTTAGTCTAGTTTTGGTTGATGAAATTTCACAACATTTTAGTTGATGAAATCTACTCTTAATTTAGTCAACTGAAATATGAAGTGTAAAGGGTAAGGCATTTTTTATGTTTCCTTGAATTTCTGAAGTCATGTTTTACACTTGGATAAAATGAAACATCTCATAACCCTTTATTGAATGCTGGTAAAGTTTGAATGTTTAATTAACAGACAAAAATAACTTTTGTGTGAAATGCAATCATCTTTATTTATTTATTTATCTCTATCTTTATGACCAAATTAGGTTTGATTGGATTAAGTCTCTGTCAAACATTTTAGTCCAGTTTTTATTTGTTGAGGAAAATGTCAGTTAATATGGTTTTAGTTTTTGTCCTTGTGCACTGTTTAGCTTTCACCAAGAGGACAAAGGTTGTTAACGAAAACCATGATGAAAATAATTAGTCAACAAAAGTAACACTGGTGTTGCTCAGCTATATATCAATCTGACCTTGCCCTGTAGCAGGACACTGGCAGCAGAACCAGACAGTAAATTTGGGTGGCTGAAACAGGACAACAGGCAACTCACTGGTGAAGAAATTGTAGCATCTCATTTTCTCAGTAAATACCAAATGAGCTGGCTCGTAACTTCTGAGCAGGAATGGCAGCTAAGATGAAAAACAGATGTAAACATTTGTGCTCTCGCTCTTCAAGGAGGCGCAAACGCAGGCAAAGTCCACTTTCAAGAAACTCGTTTATGACGATCACAAGGTGAAAAATAACAAACGGGAGTTTCTTTGTGTCGCAACACCCCAAAACAACTGAAGCTCAAGCTGTCGTATGCATGTTTTCTAGGGATGGGTGAGACTCCTCCTGTCATTCTGAAGGTTCCAGAAGGTTCCCTCCCCATCTCTTTTCAACATTCACTTTCTTTAATTCTTAATTATAATTGTGTAATTTCCCCTCCCATTGGCCTATATACAATCCCATGGAGTCCAGAATTTATTTATCTTTTGCTATAAGTCACAATCAGACATATTCTTTTCTTAATTCTATGGTCGTGCTTTATGTTATTTCTTTGAATACTTGTCCTTAGTTTAATATTTGCAACTTTGAACCATGGACTCCATTAGATATGTATTCAGGCTCTATGGTGTAGAAAATAGACTTTAATTATCTTGGTGAGATCCTTATATTTACTCACATATATAAAAAATTACCTGAATATGACCAAAAAACCTATACAAGCATAACATTTCATGTGAAACTTCTAACTACATTGTGAGATTATTATATATTATTAAAACAATCTTGAAACATACATTCTGTGGTCATTTCTAACTATTGTAAGACCCTGAATAGTTAATATATTCTGTACCCATTTCTACATTCAGTAAGGACCTCTCAGTAACATTAAAAGCTGGCGTTTGTCATGTATATGTGACTAAATATTCACGAGAATATATAAACATTATACAATGTAAATATAGAAAAATTATTATGGATGTTATAAAAACAAGTATAAAAGGCTTAGGTGTGGTACAGGCCCAGTGTATAAGGCAAACAGCCCTTGACTAATACAAAACTCAACATAAGACAAAATATGTGCCTGGTAATATCAGCAATGTCACATACACTGTATTTGCATGATACTGTATAACTAATACAACCAGCTAATGCTAAAAAAAAGAAAGACACTTGAGTTACTAAACAGACCAACATACCAACATTCAACATGCCATTATTGAACGTACGCAAAGAATGAGAAAAATATAAAAAGTATGAGTAATTTAAAACTCATTAATTAACAGTGATACCAACAAGACATTGCACGACAATTTTCCACCACAAATTCTAATCTAACGGTAACAAAAGAAGACAAATAAATGAAATGAGCAGATTATCTCCCAACAGTAAATCTCAAGCTGAGCTGCTGTTATATGCTGATGATGCAGTGCTCGATGTGAAAGCTGCAAAGACCCTGACGGCATGAGCCGATGTTCTGCCGAAGCTTAAACAGGATAAATCTGAAATAACCCGGCGCTGCACCCATGAGCCGGGCTGAAAGGACGAAGAGGAAGGGAAGACAAATAAGAGAAACAAGCGAGGAAGGAGAGTGAAGACATGGAGGGCGTTGGAGTGAGAGAAGCAGAGTCAGAAAGACAGGAAGTAAGAGAGAGATAAGAGGAGGATCAGGGGGCCCGGCAGTGATTTGGCTCTGTATATACGTCTCGCTCTCTAACTCCACATGTCAGATGGGTCGGACCTGCCGAGTTTCCTGGGGCGGCGAGTTTGCCTTTCCTTTCCGCTCCTCAATTTCCAGCCGAGTGGAGTGTGTTTTCCACTCGGCATTAGAGGATGATTCACTGGGTCTGCAGCGGTTTACCCTCGGCAGGATTAGAGCTGGAAGCCGTCTTATTATCTCCCACAGTTTGAGCTTCGGCGTCTGCTGGAAAGAGCAGCCGAGCTTAAGACAAATTACCCCCTCGGTGACTTTTCGGATGGCACGGCTCCGGCCCCGGAAAACGGCCCTGGGAGAGGCTGGCGACGGGGCAAATAGGACCAGGGAGGAGGGAGCGTGAGGGGTTTGTTAGGACTTAATTTATGCTGTAGGACGGGGTGAAGTGAAGAGAAAGGGCAGTGAGGAGGAAAGAGACGAGAGGACAGGGAGCTGACAAATGTTCCTGACCAGAGATTTATGTAGAGGAGAGACGGGGGCGAGGTCATGGCGGGCGCCGATCCTGCTCCAGTCTGACAGAGATGGACTTCGGGAATTTGGATGCCTGCAGAGAAACTTCACAAAACAAAAGTCCAAAACAGTGATGTGAAAATACCATACAAAACAAATCAGACTCAGCAACTTCAGTACAGATTTTTATGACATTTACTGGTCATGGCACAGTGGTGAGAGTTTGATGAGGATGAAACACCAAGGAATTTTTTAAGGATCTGTTAATATTGTGAGATGGGATACTTTATTTTTCCACATTTTCTTCGAAAAACTCGGTAATTACTAAATAGATTTTGATGAACAATGAGGGGAATGTTGGTCAAACCGTCTCAGATCATCTCATCTAAAATGTCACATTAAATTAAATAAATTTATATCATTTCATAAAGAATCATATATTTATAAAATCATATCTTATAATATGAAATATTATATATCATACATCAATTCATATTATATTTTATATCACATATAATGGCACATCATACCATAATTTATATCATATATAATATCAAACATTATCATAGATCATATTATATAAAACATATATCTTCTATCAAGTCACATCATATCATAAAATGTCATTTCTGCTCATATCATATTTTAGCATATCATACTTCTTCACATGTAACATTTAATATTTTGTGTAATTTATATCATATCATAAAATATTTCACATCATATGCCATATTAATTTATATCTATATTTATATTCAATTTCATGCGAGGAGTTTAACCCACACCATTTTTTACATATTTGTTTAGCTAGAACAGATTTTAGTATTTACTTCAGTCCTCAGCACTTTAAAAAATATACATTTTTGCATTTAGATAATGATTACAGTTTAAAAACATAAATTCAGATCACTTAAACTCGTCTGTTCTCTGTGATCCTCCCTCAGCACCTCGTTAATGCTGTCGCCTTCACGGCTGCAGTGAGACGTGTTTCACCTCTAGAGGGCAGCAGTTAACAAAAACTTACTTACGCTGCTTCTCTAAAAAGTAAATCATATTAACCTTTAATGTTGAAGTTTTATCAGATAATAATTAAGAGTTTCAGATTCAGGATGAGTCCTTAATATCTCCATGTGAAGGACGTTTAATCGTGAGGGTTTCTTAAACTTTTTATGGACTTTTTAACTTAAAAAAACAAAGAGATGGTCAGAGCCTGGTGTTTAAGTTTTCTGCCCAGTATGTCAGAGAATAAATAAATGTATTTTATAAAAACTTGAATCCCTGGAGTATTATTGGCCCATAGCAATAGAAACCATTATCTGAGGTAGATTATGACTTTCATTTTCCACATTTTTATTTCCCTTTTCAGTTTTTTCTCTCTTGATTGACAAAGGCAATTAAAGGAAGCCTCTTGTTTGTAATTGATAATTCCCTTCAGCTAATATCTTGTTTAAATGTTACAGGGGGACCGATTAGCTGGAACTGCCTTGGAGGCTCAGGTATGATGTGCAGCACAGGGCGGAACTTTTAATCAACCAAGTGAAGTTCATCGAGGAAAACTGTAATGAAGAGAAAATTTAGAGCCATAACTCCGGAGGACAACCCAGCTTTTGATTATGACTTTAAAAAGCTTCTTAATCTTCTCAGAGCTTCGGGGATCTGCAAGAAGAGGAACTTAATTAACGTGAAAAACACTGAAGATGTTGAAGTTTAATGTTTCTTTGTTTAGTCCACCAGTTCACCACCCCGATGATCCTGCAGGCTGGCATGTGTTTTATTTAGGAGGTAGACTTAATTTCTTTTATTATTATTTATCATTGAATAGACCAGAACTCCTGCCACTGAAAAGAGTATCTTTAGAGATTTCAGTTTAAGAAAAAATTCTGAGATTGAATTAAGAATTCTCAAATATATAATGACTTAATCCTCAGAATTCTTGCTTTAATTAAAAAAAAAAACTTTAATTATAGCCCAAATAATAGTACTTTAATAATTCAGACTTACAACTTTTTTGCATGATTTTAAATTCAAGTTTTCCCCCAAACTTCTACAATTAATCTCAGAATCCCCGTCCCAGAATACTTAATTTTATCTCAGAATTTTAATCCCCTAAATTTAATCTCAAAAAATTGTATTCTCCCTCTCAAAAAAACAAATTTAATCTCAGAATTGTTTTTCTCCCCCAGAATTCTGACTATTTTCATAGATTTAAAAACAAGTTCAACCTTTAATTTTCTTGTTTTCCTTTCTAATTTTTTAGGCCCTTATGGTCGTAGGACATACACGAAGGACAGACAAGCAGCTATTTTATTTTTCATCTTTTATTAGCAAGAATACAAAAATTATCTACATTCACATACCACTTACTGTAGCATGACTGACCACATGGATTCAAGTAAAATTCGATCAAATATCAAAATGTTCCTTTTACTCTCCCAGCTTGAAAAATCCTTTTTTATTGTTTGGTTTTATTGTTTTTTCGTCCTTTTATCCAAAAAACACGTTTTCATTTTCATCCTTTTTACATTTGGCACTTGATGCAGATTATCGATGTCTCTGAAGTCCACAGGATTGGAGGCTTACGCCACATTCGTGTGGCGGCAGCAGAGCAAACAGCACATGTGAAAGGACACATCATGCCTCGCTCGCCGTCTGACGCTGGCTGGCACCGTGGTGGATCTGAAAATTGAAAGGCGACTCCAATTTCCGTGCAACAATTTAACGAACGCTGGGAAAAATCCAGTCCCATCAAATGATTTATAAAAATGGCTTCCCTCTCATCCTTGTGAATGAACCGCCGGGAAAGAAACACCACAAAGAGCTCAGAAAAGGTACAAAACATGAATACAACAAACATATCAACCTGGAAAACCCACATGGGATTACACGTTTCATCTGCGCCTGTCGCAAAGATTCATGGAAAATCACACAGAAAACAGAAACAAGGGCGGCTACGTCATGTATGTTACAACATATATGTGATCTGTTAACGGTTTCCTCACAAAGCGGCAGATTTAAGTACAGTGTTGGCTGAAGTGCCCGAATAATTTAGCAAAAAAATATAAATACGTCACGAAAACAAAGGAATAAATTAAGACCTGCCACGGATGGAACAACAAAGACTCGCCTCTCTTTCATTCTGAGCTGCAGAAAAGCTCAAACTCAGAAAGTGGATCAGCTTTAGGAGTTTTATCTCCCTCAGTGAGAAAAGTAGTCCCTCTGTCTGGCATAAATCAGTCGTGGCTTTGAACGGAGCGGCGCTGCCCGTGGCGGGGTCAGGCAGGAGAGTTAGCATGTGCTTTGAAGCCGTTTCCTTTCTTCGGCCTCGCAGGGCTGCCAATCCAGCCCGCCTCTGAAGCCCGTCTCTGGGGGAGATTTAAAAAGCAGCTCACACCGCTGCTGCTGCGGCTGCGGGCATCCCAGGACATCGCCGCCGTGGAGAATCGAAGCTTCGGCTGGAATTCAAGTGCTAACAGTCATGGATGAGAGCGTGAGCACATCCTGGCCTTCGTGTGTCCTCTTTGCTCACAGTTTGTCTTTTTCATTTCCGTTCGTCTCTGATTAAAAAGGCAAATGGTTCTGCTGTCCTACCACATCGGGGGACTGTTTGTCTCCAGCACGCCGTACATCTCGGCGAGCTTTTTAAAGCGAGGCCCCCAGTCGTTGAGATAGTCGTACTCGTGGTCCGTGTTTGACGCCCCAGACTGGAGCGAGCTGAGCGACTCTGCCACCGAGCCCTCTCCTTCGTAAGCGTAGGTCTGCAGGGAGTCGTACGGCGGGGCGCACGGGTCCATGTCCGCCTCCAGAAGCTTGGCGAGCACATACCCGTGAACGTTACTGTCCCCGCTGCCGCCGCCCATCACACACGCCTGAGGGACGTACCGCGACAGGCTCTCGATCTCCGGCAGCATGTCCTGCCTCATTTTGCCGATGTGGTGGTGCGCCTCTCGCGGGTTCCACATTGCGGCGATGTCGAAGGCCTCAGTGTCCTCCTCGCCGCCGCCCTCGTCGTCATAGCGTACGATGTTCTCGTGGACGTTCT
Source organism: Cetoscarus ocellatus (assembly GCA_037902135.1). NCBI lineage: Eukaryota > Metazoa > Chordata > Actinopteri > Labriformes > Labridae > Cetoscarus > Cetoscarus ocellatus. Next base: position 11,174 of record JBAMNC010001518.1, read on the forward strand.
CCTCCTCGTCACAGAGGTACGGCTTCTTACGGTGTGTCCGCAGAGAGAGCATGAGCAGAATCATCACTGGAAGAAGAGAGAGGAAACAGTCAGGAAAAACAAACTAAATAAAACATGGACGCGGTCACAGTGACACCGTACACTGATATCTATGGAGGCATTCTGAGGCCTAAACACAGATGATTACAAAAGTGAAAGCTGGTGCTGGGAAAACTGACCTAAACATCATATCACTGCTTTTTTGGTCCTTTTAGTAAAAGTTCTTTATTGTGGTATATCAACATAAGATTGTATCATGCATTTAAGCACATTTGTAAGCACTATAAACCAACTCTGTCTCTAAAATAATCCTGTAAAGTGGAAAATGATTAATGCCTGTGCATTAAAACACAAGAAAGACAGTTTTTTAAGTCCCTATATGCCTAGGTTAGATTAGATTAGATTGGATAGAACTTTATTCATCCCTTTAGTAGACTTAAGTCTTTAACACATACATCGTTATCCCATATGGTCTAGCGGTTAAGGATTCCTGGTTTTCACCCAGGTGGCCCGGGTTCGACTCCCGGTATGGGAATGACTGTCTAATGAAACTGAAGCTTAACCTTTGGTGTAGTCGACCTTTCTACAATCAAAACAAGAGTGTAAGATAAGAACAAAGACTGCTTGTACAGTCCTTCCTACACAAATGTTCATCGGTTTAACAAGAGCGGAGAGTTTTTGTTACGATGGCATCAAAGCCTCTTTTAGCAGAATTTGGTTGTCATAAACATGTATCAGACTAAAGGTTAAAAAAAGATCAGGCTCCATGTCAGGAGTGGACCTCAGGCTGCGTTGATGAAAACACAGAATCCAAAATGGCTAACATCACTTGGCGCAATTTCTTATTCTCTTTTAGGTCTGTCAGCCTAACTCACGCATCCCATATGGTCTAGCGGTTCAGGATTCCTGGTTTTCACCCAGGCGGCCCGGGTTCGACTCCCGGTATGGGAATGATTATTGATTAATATGAACTGGATCAACATCAATGTGAAAGACTTCATATTAGACTCATCACTTCCTCGCGATATTAGTGTTTGTTAGTCGATCAAGGGTGGAGGGTAAATTCAAATTGCACAAAGAGTGTGTCACGGCGAGGTCTTAAGCTTCTGTTATGATGGCATCAAAGCCTCTATTAGCAGCATTTGGTTGTCATTGAATACTTTCGTTGATGTTAGGGGTTGATTCCAGGATGCCTGGTTGATCATCATGAACAAAAAACCTGCTTAAGTCACTGGGCTGCTTTCTGTTTTTGACATCTGCTCGTTTCCTTTAGTTTGTAACACAAGCTTTTCTGTATCCCATGTGGTCTAGTGGTTCAGGATTCCTGGTTTTCACCCAGGTGGCCCGGGTTCGATTCCCGGTGTGGGAAGAGTTACAGATGATGCAAGCTATGCCAAAACATTCCTCTGGCAAGCTTCTACTCAGACAACGGCATTTAAATAAGCCAAACACAGACAGACGTGCCTAATTTGTTCGTTCCCTCAACTCTCATTCTGACCAACAAGGTCAGGTGATTTGTTTCTAACATTTACTTTCATTCCCACACCAGGAGTCGAACCCGGGCCGCCTGGGTGAAAACCAGGAATCCTTAACCGCTAGACCATATGGGACACACAGAAACACTCTCCCTCTAGTATAACATGCTGAAACGGAGGGGGGGCAGGGACTAGCTCACACATTTTAAGGCCATGACACTCTTGCATTTGGGCTAGCATTGGCTTTGCATCTGCTGGCATCATAAGAATCAATACATATATTGAATTTTGTTTTTTACCTGTGTTACTGAGGGATACCACAAGAGGTCAACAGAGAGCTCAGGCTGTATACAACTATCAGTTGTGTATAGTGATGAAGACAACTGTCGGGTGAATTATCTGGAACGACCATAACATCAGCTGCTAGTTTGACAGGTTACATTCTAGACAATATTGCAGGTGAGGTCATTTATATATATAATTCAAATATTCCCATACCGGGAGTTGAACCCGGGCCGCCTGGGTGAAAACCAGGAATCCTGAACCACTAGACCATATGGGAGTTCAGTCAGACTCAGCTGTATTCAGCAATAGTGGATGTTAACTCTAAGGCTCACTTCCTGACAGTGTTATGCAATTAGCTTAAATAAAACACCTCTTAAGGGCACAAAAGTACAATCAAACACAGTCTAGATGATATTTTAAAGGGGGCTTATCAGACAAGAGAGGCTGTTTGGAATCAAACTCAATGTTTGTCATCTTAATAAACTCCTGTCCTCAAACACACGATTGAACATTAGACATCTTCGTCTGGAAAAAGCCAGTCATTCAGGATTATTAGCAGCAGCCAGCTGAGGATTATATATGAGGCTCTGTTTGCATCTTGGCGAGCGTTCATTAGCAGCGCCTACCCTGTGGCGTTTCTCTGTCTCTCCCTGGAGGCTGATATGGACGCTCTTTATCTCTCTCTGCAGACCGGTGGAAGTGAACGTGAGGAATCAGCTGAGTGATTCAGACTGATCCAGTGAGAGGGAGACATAAATTATGTGAACCGTGATTTTATTGTTAGAGAGGCGACTGTGCTCTGATTTCACAAGAGGGGATTTATCCTTAAATTATATTAATCCAGTTAAGACAGGCAGACTTTCAGGGATGTTTGAAAGAAGTATTAAACTGAGTGATGATAACATATACATCCAATTTAGCTCATTCAGGTTCTACAGCTGAGGACAGAGCTGTCATACTGTATCTGTTAAAGTACTCAGAGCACTTTATTCGTTAGCTCAAACTTAACGTTTTCAATATGTTTATAAAATAATCTGGCTAATGTGGAGTTCTGGAGCTCCTCAGCCCTAATAATCAAATGTCTTAAGTTTTGCGTATCATAATGAGAAACAGTCAAGATAAAACTTTGTGACCTCCTGACAGAAAATCAGCATGTTAAAGTTTTCAATTCTTTAACCTTTTCATTTATTTTTTCCTGGTCGTGTTGGTAACTGTGGCCAAGAAAGAGTTCTGCACAAAAAAATTAAGGCTGTAAACAAACAAAAAAAAGGCCAAACAAAGGAGGAATGATGAGTTGGTGGGCGTATATAATGCTAAAATGGCACAAATAGCAAAACAAAAACAGTTGAACTTGTATGTTTACTACTTTGTCATAAACAAACACTATCAGTTTCTGATATTCTCATGTATCAGAGCTGAGCTGATATCCTGGCAACAGCAGCACAAGGCTGACAAGGAGTCTTCCCTTGACAGTCGTGAAATCTTTATTCCCATACCGGGAGTTGAACCCGGGCCGCCTGGGTGAAAACCAGGAATCCTGAACCGCTAGACCATATGGGATAACCAGGTTACATTTAAAGGTGCAGTGTGTAGATATTGGCATTTTAGCGACATCCAGGGTTCAGATTTTGGAATGAGCCCGTCCGTTACTAAAACATCACATCACTAAGCGACTGAGCCGGTGAAGACCAAAAGGGATCGTGAACAGGGCATCATTTACAACAGTTACGAGGTGAGCGTTTTTTCATCCATATTTTTAACTATTTTTTTTATAGATTACAGGTCAGTTAAGATGATGATTATAGGTTTTGTAAACTTTTAGTAACACAAGCAAACATTAGCGTATTGAAAAATTGCGTTTTGCTCTTTTTGTCCCCAAAACCCACCGGTATAAAACGCTTTTTCTAACTTTATAAAAAGAAAACGAAAGTTTTATGGGGATGATTGTACACCTATTTCAATGGACTTTAAACACAAACATTATATCCTATATTCACCGTTTCTGTTCGGTGAAATGCTGCAAACTTCTACACACTACACCTTTAAACCTTGTTTTTTAAAAAGTCTTGTCTTAATGGCACTGCAACCCTCGGTGTGTTTACACTGAATGCAAGTTACTGAATGGGAAGGTGGTAAATGTACGTTATCTATTTTATATTTATTTATATTATTGTTTATATCTATCTTTTTTATATATCTTTCTATCTATGTTTTCAAAGTTATTGGAATCCAAATTTCCCTGAGGGAGTTTGCCAAAGGGGTTATTAAAGTTCTATCTAATCTAATCTAATCTAATCCAATGTAAATCTCACCTAGCAGGACAAAGATGCAGGCCAGGATGGCGATGAGCGCTCCTCTGCTGAGGCTGGCGGGCAGACTGTACGCCTCAGCGTTACAGGACATGACGTTTCCCTCCTGGTCGCAGCTGCACACTCGGATGGTCAGGGTGCTCGTGCTGGTCTGGACCGGCTGCTCGCCGTCAGAGATGAAGATGGGCAGGTAGAAGATGTTTTGGTCCTGCTGGGACCAGCCGCCTCGCCGAGTCAGGATCCACGCCGTGTTGTCTGAAAAGAGACGAAAAAATGAGAGAGAGGCTGAGTTAGGTCAGGGAGAGGAACTTCAGATGAGTTGTCTTCTTCTTTAGCAGATGGAGATGCCAGAAAACTACATAACATAAAGCTGAACCCACGACATAACATCTACACCCTGAGCCTGTGGGCTGGTTGTGCGTTCCAGTTGTACTGGGAAGTCGGGATTTCTGAGTGGGAAATTTCAACTGGGACGCCCCTGAAGTCTGAATTTCCTACTTGGAAGTTGGAGAATCCTCCCCACCCCTGAGTTGACAATCGAAGATGGCTGCCCTGGGTGTTTAGTCAATCTGGGATAGGGACAGTGCTAATTCTGTTGACTAATTATTTTCGTCATAGTTTTCATCAACAACCTTTTTTCCTCTGATGAAAACTAGACAGTAACTAATAAAAACAAGTGCACATGGACAAAAACTCAAACTAAATTAACTGACATTTTCATCAACAAATAAAAACTAGACTAAAATGTCTGACAGAGACTTAATCCAATCAGACCTAATTTGGTCATGTAGAAAGTAGGGACAAGTTAGGAATATATCCAATCACAGCTACTTTGGTTGTGTGGAAAGGTTGGATGAGTTAAGAGGGACATCCAATCACAGCTGCCTTAGCTTGGTGGTGGTGGGATAAGTTGTGGAGCGATCCAATCAGAGCTCCTCTCCTAAATAAAGGTGACTGCATTTCACACAAAAGTTCAATTTGTTTCTGTTCATTTAGACATTCAGACTTTACTAGCATTCAATAAAGGGTGATTAGATGTTTGATTTTATCCAAGTGTGAAACATGACTTGAGAAATTGAAGGAAACATAAAAAATGCCTTACCCTTTACACTTCATATTTTGGTCGACTACATTTACAGTAGATTTCATCGACTAAAACTAGACTAACATTAAAACAATTTAGATGACTAAATTATGACTAAAACTAAAAGATATTTTAGGCATAAGACTAAAACTAAATTAAAAAGTGCTGTCAAAGTTAACACTGATAGGGATAGTCCTATTTGCAAATTAAACTAAACTTAGTCACTGGGAATGCCCCCTTTGGTCACTTCGAAGTCGGACATCTTCAGCTAGCCCAACTTTCCCAGCTCCTAACTGATGCCTCTAGCTGGGATGTGACATAACTCCCACTCCCCTCTTCCCAGTTTCAATTGTAAATGAATGCACCATTAAATTCCAAATGTACCAGTGAAGTGATGTCACAGTGGTAGGTCTTCTAGGAGGGGCTGGGGGAATCACAGGTAGCTATCTTATATAAGGGAGACAGAAAACACACTAAAGGGCGTATAAAACTACAAAAAAGCAGAGTATGACCTCTTTAATCAGCCTTTTCTTTCTGCTCATTGTTAGCCTGGCTCCATATATAAATGCTAATTTAATAAGGTGATGCTCCACAGCAGAGCGTCAGTGCTGGAGTCCAGGTCAAAGTCCTCAGATAACCTGAGGGCTTGATGAAACAGCTTGTGTAGCAGTAAGTACAGATCCCATATGGTCTAGTGGTTAGGATTCCTGGTTTTCACCCAGGCGGCCCGGGTTCAATTCCCGGTATGGGAAGTTATCTCTTCTTACAGCATCCTGACCGTAACTGTCAGACACCAACCTCATCAGGCAGGGAGGTCTTACTGCACCTCACAGAAACATCTGAACCAGGATAAAAGCAGCCATACTTCATTTTATATTTTGGAATAAGATGTGGGCTGCTCAAAAATGGACCGCTGTTAAAACCCACACACCAACATGGAAGGTGGCCAATAGAGCTATTTTATGAAAATAAATAAATAAAAACGGAGATAGGAGGTTGGTGCCTGTCAGAGGGTCCCTGCAGGTCTCCAGGGGCTCACGGGCACCCTGTTGGCTCCCCTGCGACTAAAGCTGATGATGAAAACAGGAAACTCTTCACAATTTAACAAGCTGGCCTCATACTGGGCACATGTTTGATACTGAGTAAAGCAAGAAATATGAATTTCATACCATTGAATCAAACATTAGCTGATGGGAAAAACAAAAAGGCTATTCCCATACCGGGAGTTGAACCCGGGCCGCCTGGGTGAAAACCAGGAATCCTGAACCGCTAGACCATAAGGGATATCTGCACGATGCTCCAAACTTATCAATAACATTAGTGATTAGGTCTGAAGGGAAAGATAAAGTGCAGCACAGTCAGACTCCATGATTGTTTTTATCTTCCACAGCCATAAAAACCTTATCCCATCAGACGGATAACACTGCAGGGTCGGTCCTGACTTTATCTGCTGGTGCAATGACTGAGAGTAGGTTCAAAGGTCATCATGGAGGTCGATAAAGGCGTCTCAACCGCTGTATGATAATAACAGATGAGGAAATTATTGTGGACTCGCACCAAATAGAGACTGAAGAACTGATGTGACGTCTGTCTCGAGGAAAAAATCTGTTTTCTGAAAAATGTTTCATGAAAAACATTCGAGGGTTTAAATCAGAAACAGCTTTTGCAGTGTTGTGATGGAGTCCTGCTCTCCACCATACTGACATTAAAACTTCATATGTGTGTGGTATATCACTGAAAACTATGGACATATTTTAAATAATAAAGTGATAATAAACCTCAGTGTTTCTCTCCTGTGGTCCAAACCCTCCCGCCCCGCGGCCCGACTCACACAGCAATAATAATGTCACATTTATTCACCTTGGTTGTCTCTCAGGGTGAAGTTGGGGTTGTTTGCCGCCTCTGGAGCCAGACTGTAGTAGAAATGTTGTCCACCCAGCGGCTCGTCTGGGTCCACAGCTGTTACCGTCTGGATCAGCTGGATTATGGACAGAGTCAGAGTTAGACGGGACTGCAGGGGGAGTCACGACATCAAACTTTATGTCTGACTCATAAACATCATATCTGTGAACAGAATCACTCTCTTACTAAACAATATATAACAATATATATATAGTTTTGACTCTAATTATGTATTGGTCTTAAAATATGACTCCAATCTAAGAATTCTGATGTCAAAACTAAAATTCCGACTAATCTCAAAATTCTGTTGTCAAGTTTGGTCTCGAAATTCTGACCTTAATCTCAAAATTCAGACTTTAATTCTGACACTGATTTCAAAATTCTGGGGTTAATCTCAGATTTCTGATGTTAATCTCAAATTCTGACTCTAATTCTCACTTTAATTCCAAAATTCTGAATCAAATTTAAGAATTCTGATCTTAATCCCAAATTTTGACTCCAATTCTGACTTTTATCTTAAAATGCTGACTTTTTTCACAGCCTTCAAAATATCTTATCCCTGAACTTTTGTCTAATCCTCTTTCATTACTTGTATTCAATAAGTGGAGTATTTTGCAAATTAACTCTTAATAATATGAAGAATTATATGACGTTAAAAAGAGAATTTTATGCATAATCACTTGAAACAGTTTTTTCAGCAGATCCATCTGCACTGCAGTTTTTTTGTATTATATTTTTTTTCTATTTTATTGTTTTTACTGTTTTTATTGCTTTTTATTGTTTTTATTTATTCTTTTTTATTTACTATCTATTGTAAAACACGTTGATTCACCAAAAGGGTTGTTGTAAAGGGCTGTATAAATAAAGAACATTTACATTTACATTTTCAATATTATTGATGTTATTCATCAGGATTAATTAAACTCAAATCCTGATTTTAATCTCAATAATAATAATGTTGGTAGAATGATTGCACTTGTGTTTATGTATATTTTAATGCTATTACTTTAATCACTGAACAGTTTGAATTTCCCTCCAGAGTTTTGCAGAGAATAAACCTTTAAATGCACTTTTCACCTCCTGTGATGTGTTTCCGTCTGTCCTTACCTGTCCTGCTTTGGCGTGCTCGCACACATAAGCCTCCAGGTAGTGCATCAGCGAGGGGGGATTATCGTTTACATCCAGGACCCTCACGGCCACGGACACGCTGGACACCTTGGTCCGGTCATCTGCAGACACACACAGAGGAGGTCAGAGGTCAGAGGTCACAGGCTGCCTCCATGGACTCAGATAAATGACCCCGAGGATCCCACTGAGCTCGGTTTGTGCCTCTCTTAATCTTCAGCTCGTTTGGAGCTCGCCGGCGGCTCATTAAGAGCTCTTGGCGCTCACATTAGGATTCTATTATTCTCCATTAACAAGCTCACATTTGCATTTCTTAACCAGCTGTGTAATGGGAGAGACGATGAGGGAGCAGGGGCGACGCTCGTGATCGATCGATCAGCTGGAGGTCGAAGCGCCAGTGTTACTGCGCACACGTGAAGGTCAGAGAGTGAAAACCCAACTCTGAGTCCAGTCTCTGCAGTCAGAAGAAACTTAATTAAAAAAGAAAATGGTTTTACTGAGCCGTCCTGCGCTAAATGAGCCGCTGCCCAGAGTGAAGTCAAGACTGAAACTCACTAAAGAGAAGAAGGAGGAGTTAAAGGAAGCTTCTGGACGTCCTCCATGGTTTG